>PVJA010002215.1:0-10997 GCA_004027025.1 Myocastor coypus | reverse complement strand
TATGCAATGTGTCAACTTTTAAAATAAGAAATGGGAAAAGAGAGAAAAAAGTAATGTTGATTGAATGTTTAATTGTTTGATCAATCTTATATACCTATACGTATTAATCTAAACTGATCTGATGATGAAAATATGTAATATAACCATTGTTAAATTTATACAATAAAATATAAATAAAAAATACAGAGCAGTGGAAAATGATAGGCATAGTGGGTAGGAAAGAAAAAAGCCAATGTAGACAGATTCTAAGGTTGGCAATTGCCAATGGACAACAACGCTAGATCATTTGACATGCCTTTCTGAGGTCTCCAGCTTCAGGAGGTGGTCACATTTATTCATTTGCTGTTGCTTACAGCTCCCTAGGAATTGATGACCTTTTGTTTTCAGGAAATAAGCAATTTCCTGTAAATATCTCTTTCTGTGGTATTTCAGATACATTTGAAGACATCAAGCAAGCTGTGTATGAAATGAAGGGAAACTTCATATTAAAAAAATTCATAATGTATGAAAAAGAAAACACAAGAAATAAAATATTGAAGACTGATCCAGCCTTGGAAAGGAATGACTCACAGTAAGTTTGAAGTTGGCCAAAGCTGGTCAAAATTTAAAAAGATCATCATTACTAGAGTAATAGAACATCAGTAGCTGGCATGAGAGGGGATAAGCAGGTTATGTAAATTGCTTTAGAAGGAGCATCTGACACATTAACAGAGATTATGTACGCATATACTTGTATTCTAGCTCTAGATTTTATAAACAATTATTCTTATCTGTTTAGTAACTTGCCTCTTGTTCATTTTTATTTATTTATATATTTCATACAGTTCCTATATGCCTATATCAAATAATTAGGCTCTCAATCTGGTGGATTGTTTGTTGGCTTTTGTTAACCCTTATGCATGGTGGTTTGTGCAGTCTTATTGGTTGAGTTTATTCTGTCAGGAACCTGTTATTCAGTGAACAAAATCTGAAATTCAGCCACCTATTATTCAGTGAACAAAATCTGAAATTCCTAGATAAAAGACTTATAGTTCCCTGAAGTTCTCAGGTTGTAGTAATATTTCTTGGCTTTCAGCAGAAGCAGAAACTTCTTAATGAAAGGTATGTCCTGTGTAGTCCCCCACTCGCTCGTAATAGGTTCCTGACTCAGTAATCCCAACCAATAAGACTGCACAAACCACTCTGTGTAAGAGCTAACAAAAGCCAACAAGCAATCCATCAGACTGAGCACCTAATTATTTCATACAGGAATATCAAATGTAGAGTATAAGAAGTACCATGTGAAATAGATAAATAAATAAAAATACACAAGAGTGAAGTTATTAAACACATATTTGACAAACAAAAGTTTGTTTTTGACTCCAGTATAGGAAGCTCCTATAAGTTACAGCTGTACAAGAAAAGAATTATATGGTTTATGCATGTAAAGGTTTACAGAAAAATGTAACTCTAAAATTTTTAGGGAAAGATCTACCTTTCTACTACCTATCATCTATCTTTTATTTTTCGCTTGATTTATACGTTGCACTTCTTATAAGAGAAATCATTCAATATTTAAGCTGTGTGTTTGATTTATTTCACCTAACATTACACTAACATCTTCTAGGAAAAGGGATGAAGAAAAGGCATGAAGTGGGTTATGTACATGTGCCGTCTTCACATACAAGCACGTCTTGTTTTTTCCTTGTTTCTGGGACAAAATACCTGACACCAAAGATCAAGGAAAGAAAGGTTTATTTAGTTCAGGTATGTGGAGGTTTAAGCCCATAATTAGCTGGCTCCAAGGAAGGGTGGCGTGGCACAATGCCAACAGGTTAAGGTGGCAGAAGACAGCACAAGCATTAAAGCAGAAAGGGGTGGGGAGGAAGCTGGCCAAGCCTCTTTTCCTCCATTATATTGTATGCAGGCTACCTACTGTAGGACAGGTGTAGCGTTCATATAACTTCCCTACCTTCCATTTGGGAAGGCTGAGGATGTTTACAAAGCAAGGACCCTGGTCCCCTGTTGATTCACTTAGCTAAACTTCTAAACTTCTCAAGTTGACAGAATCTACCAACCATTACAACATCCTAGAGCATAGACAGCCTCCCCAGAGTATGTCCTCTCCATCCCAAGATATAGAACTGCACAGTTACTTAATCCTCTATACTTCACAAGCTGACACAATCAATCAACTACAACAGACTGCAAATATTGTATTTTACAAACATGTACAAAACCAAAGGCGTTTAAAAAATGGATGAAAATGGGAGGGAGGGGAAGGAAAAGAGGATGAAAAAAAAGGGAATTAAAGTGCATTATGTACATGTACCAGTTCCCTACAATGAATGTAAACATTAAGTACTATAAACATTTACTAATAAAATACCAGGAAGGAAAGATTTTCTAAAGAAAATTGAAAACCTCAACTTACTAGAAAGACAGTAATTCTCAACACAAATGTATTTGACAAAGTGCTCTTAAACATATAGAGCAAAAAATATTAGAATTACAGAACAATACTAATGCTTAACTCATGATATGAGATATACAGATTTCTTATTCATTGGAAAGACTGACAAGTAGCCAATAGATTAGAAATTAGTCCTTTCGATGTCACTGGTTTATTGGAAGCAGCCAAGGCTTAGTTTTTGGGTTCCAAGGTAGTAGAGCCTTACAAAAGTTGCATGTTGGCATAAGAAGACTGTATCTTATCTAGTTGTTAAACATGACTTTTGGTATCTATCTTTTATAGTTTTAGCTTATTAACTAACTGCATCATTTAAATTTTATATAACTTATAAATTTCTTTCTTCACACCAGGAAAGAAAAGAACCCAGATGCTATAGTGATGGATGGACTGTGTCAGCTTGAGAGGTTTGGAAGCTTAACTAAATCAGCTAAGCAATTCCACACAGTTGAGTGCAGAGGAGGGTGCCTCATCACTTAAAGGGTATAAAAGAGAATTGAGAAAGAACAGAAGCTTCCATTTCCTCGGAGGAGCTCCAGTCTTCGCCTACAGCTCAGATGTCATCTCCTGACTTCCAGCGCAGGCTCTTTGGCTTTCACCTTGGGTCCTTCAACCTTCTGGTGTAGACTCATCAACCTTCCATCACAGACCCACTGGCCTCATGATATGGACTTTCAGCAAACTCAACAGTGAGTTCTACCTTGGACTGGATCCTTCAGTCTCCAATGTGCAGAGGTCTTCTGTATGCTTCCACATCTGATTCTGTGGTTGACTATCGTAAGCCAATCTTGAAATTCCTTATACATTTGTACAACTTGTGTCATATCTGTTTCTCTAGTGAAACCCCAACTGATACAGATGCCTTTCGGGTACATTATATAGCAATTTAAAAGGATTAATATACCAATTTCTTATCATTTATTTTATAGAATACAAGAGAAAAGATTATTCCACAATTCCAATCTATAAGCCAAAATGAAAATAAGAGATGATTCCACTAAGAAACATAAATTCAGATACTGATTGTAATACATACAAGATGTCACTAAATCTATACAAAAGATGATTTATCAAACCTAAGTTGAGTTTATAACAAGAATTTGGAAGTGTACTAACATTAAAAGTTTATTCACAAATTCTCAACATTAACATATTTAAAGTTTAAAAACTACATGACTTGATCAGATGCTAATTAAGTACTACATTCTATATTCATTTGCAATAAAATTTCAAATTTTAAATAGAAAAAAATCTTTTTTGTTTATTATTATTATTATTATTATTATTATTATTTTGTATTTTTAGGAAAGGGTCTACAGGGTGTTCACGGTCTTACTACTAGATGGGACTCATAGTGATCTACCGGTTTACAGCTTCCCAAGAGCTGAGAATGCAGGTGTGCACCTCAAATCCAGTCTGAATTGCAGTTTCAGTATGCTCCGGGGTCAGGGCTGACACAGCAAGGCTAGGGTTCAAACCCCTGGCCCCTGCACCTGTTTGATGGTGCTTTAATCTGCTGAGCTATTTGGCCAACCCAGAAAACAAATTTTTGCTCTATTAAAGTGTAACGAAAATTCCTACATGAAACTAAGACTCTTGATGACATCTTTTATGATAGAATTGTAGCAGAAAGCACAGTTATGTGCTTCACATATGTGAAGATTTATAGAAAAAATAATTAAAAATTTGTTAAGAGAAGACCTACTTCACTACTTTCAATCACTTATCTTTTATTTTACCCTTTACTTATACTTTCAGTTTTTTATATAAAAAAAATGCAACACTTAATAGTCAAAGTATTACCTTTAATACAAGAACTAGGAAAATACAGCATGCTCACTTTTACTGTCATAATACAACCTTGTACTGGAGGTCCCATGCAGAGATTGCATTAAGGAAAGAAAGAGAAAAAAAATGTGATTGATGAAAAGGAAGAAACCAATCTCTCACCATTTTTTCATATATAATTGTCCAGATACAAAACTCAAAGACATATATAAATAAATCAAAATAATAATGGAGCTCCTATATATGGATGTAATGTTAACAATCAAAATTTTCATTTTATATATATATATATATATATATATATATATATATATATCAAAGATTTTATGGAACACTGCTTTGAAAATACACATTAATAGAGTATTATGATATTTAGGAATACACATAACAGTTAATGTATAAGATATTTGTAAAAAAATTATAGCACCTTAATATTTCATTTAAAAATGTAGAAGAAGCCTAAATAAACCAAAGAAATTATTTTATGACTACAAAGGCTTAATATTCCAAAAATGTTAATTCTCTATATTCATCTATAGATTAAATAAAATTTCACTTAAAATCCCAACATATATTTATGAGGAAATTTATAAGCTGCTTTGAAATTTTAATGGATAATCAAATATCAAACACTAACCAAGAAATTACTGAGGAAAAGCAAATGGAAAAGAGAAAATTAAAAGGATTAGCATTACCAGATGAGAATTACTATAAAATTACAATAATTCAAAATTTACAAGAATTAACATAAAAATATAAAAGTTTTTGAAATACAAAATGACAAGATGCATAAACAAGATGTAATCTCACACCTGTAGGCTACCCAGGAAACAATGAGATAGAAAAAAATGGAAAATATATACCTGAAATTTTTGAACTGATAGCAACTGGAGTAAAGAAACAAATCCATGAGACTACAGAAGAAATTAGATCAGAAATAATCTCTCATGTGAAAAAAGTCAATATTCATAAAGGAATTGTTCAACAAATACAGATAAGAGATCAATACAAAAGATGAGGATACCAAAAGGATGGACATTGTTAATCAATATATGAAGCAATTAGAATGCATGAAATGGATTCAAACAAATATTCTTGAAATTTGACATTCCATTGAAACAGAAAGATCACTTGAACAAAACTGAAGACAGAATTTCAGACCTTGAAGACAAAACCATGGCTAGCAATCATGAAAGAATCTTAAAAATAGCAAAAAGATCAGCAAATAATTTGCTAGCTGAAAGATAACATAAAGAAAATTAATATAAGAATTGATTCCATTGATTATAAATACTGTTTGAAAATAAACAATGCTTAATATTGTTGACCAATTTTACATGCTTATACCTGATAACCTGAACAACTCCTTTCATGACAACAATAGCAATATAATAATCATTGTTGATTTCATATAATATTGTTTTTCATGTTGTGTATTGTTTCTAATTTTTTTTATTTCTTTTATTCTCTTTAAAATAAAATAATACTTGGTGTTAATGAAAAAACAGGAGCTGAACAAACACCATAAAAAGACTATTTGCAGAAGTAATAACAGCAAGTACCCAAGCACAGAAAAAGAATTTAACATTAACAATAAATGATGTGTCTAGAACCTCAGTTATCCATAGCCCAAATAAAACTACACCAACACCTGTAATAACCAAGGTCCCAGAAATTCAGCACAAGAACAGAATACAGAAACCTTGTGGAAAAAAGAAACAGATCACCTATAAAAGAAAGCCCATCAGAATCATGGAAGACTTCTCTACACAAGCCCTCAAATCCCAAAGAAATGTTGGCTGAATTACATCAAGTCCTGAAAGAAAACAAAAGCAAAACAAAGCAAAGCAGACAAACATACAAACAAAACCCAACAACTTCCAAAGCAGATTGATGTACCCTGCAAAACTATGTTTCAACATTAATCGAGAAATAATATACCTCCCTAACTCAGCCCTGGAGGAAACTATTACTCAGATACCAAAACCAGAGAAAGAGCCAACCAAAAAAGAGAATCACAAGTCAACTTCCCTAATCAATATAGATGCAAAAAAAAAAAAAAAAAAAAATCTCACTACGATACTAGCAGAAAGAATATCACACATCACTAAGATCATACTTGAGAAAAGAAGCCCTGGCCCCAAAACATTAGACGCTGCCTCAGTTGTGTTATGCAGACTACTCTTGCTACATATCCTTCTCTGCATACCACAGAGGTGATTTCAGGCCTCCGACCTAGCCCAGCTCATAGCTCACATGCACTTCCGACCATTCTCCTTGTCATTCAACTCAAGCCACTCCTTTCTTCACAAATTTATAAATCCTGGTTCTGCCCTTGATCCCACTTAACCATCATCCTAGCTGGGCTCCCCGTAACCACAAATACATGCTACTCACCATGGATTGCCCTGAAAGTATTATATTGGAATTAACTCACTAGGATTCCAATAACTTCATGGGACTGCAAATATAAACTTCCTAGGTGGTGACAAGGACTGAGAATAGCTTGCTGTACAATAACTCTCAAATCTTAAACTTCAAATGTCATATCTTGGCTTTCTTTCACAACTTCCTGACTTATCTTTAAGGAAGAGTCTCACATTGTAGTGTGACTTTAATAATAATACTTAATATTAATAATAATGAACTTAGGACAACTTATACAGAGTATATAGGACCTCAATATGTAGATTGGACTCATAGTGATTCTCCTTTTTACAGCCTCCTAAGCACTGGGATTATAGGTGTGTGCCACTATACCCAATCTCAATCACCATCTCAGTGCACCAAGGGGATGGGGCCAGCACAGCAGTCTTGGGGATTGAACCCCAGGCCCCTGCATCTACCTAAGCAGAAGCTTTAATCTGCTGAGCAATGTGGCTGGCCCTTAGCTGTCTGGATAGCCCTTATGACTTCTTATAAGTTTTTTAATATCTATAATTTTCTCACTAGAGATAAGAACTTATCAACAAAATGTGTGACCAGGATATTGAGTCAATCTCTAATGTCACTATCTCAGTTACCCTTCTCTCGTTGCTGGGACAAATACCCAACACTCAAAATGAAGGAAGGAAAGCTTTATTTAGCTCACAGTTACTGGAGGTTTCAGTCCATACTCAGCTGGTTCCAAGGCACAGTGACACATGACAAAGAGCAGCTTTTCATAGCAGTGGCAAAGAGCAGAGAGCAAAGGGAGTGGCAACAGCTCAGGCAGATAGCCCCTCTCCCTTCCTTATTTTGTCATGACAAGTACCTGCTACAGGGCAGGTGCAGCACCCACACCCACAAGACTCAATCACGAAGTCCAGAATCTGGCCTATGACTTCATGAGACTTTTTTGGGGGGGACTAGATACAACCATAACAGTCACCCAGGTGCCAGAGAAAGAATGCTTCCACACAGACAGATAGCTCCCTGTCATCTCTGTCAGCTAGTAGAACTCAGACAAATATATAGATTCTGTCTGCAGTTTTTAGAACTCTGGTCTTTGCTGCCTTCTTAGACTGTGGTTGGAAGGTCTGAGGGTAAAGGTGTAGGTGGATTTGGGATAAATACTTACCTAACATCCATTGGAGATATAAGAATTCATCATATTGTTTTCTCCATTTTGGTATTGGGAATAGAACTTACAACCTTACACTTGCCAGACAGGAATTATGCTGCGAGCTATATTCCCAGCAGTTGAGATATATGAATTACTAAACTAATGTATGAGTGATTATAGACTCAATAAACCAAATCTTTTTTCCATATACTCATGTTGATATTAACTCATATGAAATCAATTGTTGAAAGAGTTTATTGTTTTCTTTAAAACTTCTGCAATAACAAAATCATGGAAGATTTGAAAGGATTTTCTCAGCTGAAAATGTTATCAGTTGTCCTTGTTTGTGACTTTATTTTAAATAATGTTACATGATTTTACCTTTTTTTAAAACTTGAACTTACAACCTTGCACTTGCCAGTGAGTTGTATCCCTGGTCCCTAGTTGCAGTATTTTGAATTGCTCATTTTTTTTAGAAAATAAAATTATATGCGTTCCTAAGCATATTGTGTGCTAGAAGAACTGGGTTCAGTGACTCAGTGTCAAGGTTTGTGTGGTTTATGTCTGAATGACCCCCAAAGCCCCTTATGTTTGGGAGTGATCGGATCACTGATGTGGTAGGAGCTGTCATGAGGAAGGGACCTGGTTGGAGGCCAGTGGCTGGGCCGTGACCTAGAAAGGTATGTTCTCCACCCTTGTTCCTTCCTTTGCTCACTGGTTTCGAGCTTCCAGGTGGGGAACAGCTCCTCCTGCCCTGTCCATGAACTGCATCCTTTGCAAACAATGAGCCAAGATAATCCCCTCCTTTTTAACTTTGTGGGTGTTCAGTGTATTCGTTCCCACCCCAAGAAAGAGAAAAATACAAACTGAAAACTCTCACTTCACTTGAATTACATCTCAATTCGTCAATTGCTGGTTGGGTGACTGGACATGATGTTTAAAATTCTGAAATATTAGATTTTTCAACTGTCAAGTTGAGTGACTAAAAAGACCATTTCTTGTAGATTTTTATGAAGATTGAACCAGGTCATTCATACACAGCCCTTAAAATAATCACCTGGTACACTTAGTGTTCTAGTGCTAGCAATTCATGAGTAGCTGTTTCTCGGATTCTGCAGAATTGACTTGGTATGACTGTGGCAAGGGATTTCATCTTTGCCAATTGTTTCACCAGAGCAGAATATAGTGTTTATTGTTATTGATGGCTGAGTATTATGTGGTGATGAAGGTGCTTGGGTCGTAGATTCCAAGGGCATATGACAGTGAAATCTGTAAGATTCTATTGCCCCTTGATCAAAAATTAGAGAATTTATAGAATTTTTTAGATTATTTAACTGAGAAAGTGGTTGTAAATATCTTAAAGCAATGGCTTACGTGCACCAGTGCTTAAGGGAAGTTAGCAATAATGCTATGAATATTGAAATAGTGGCTTAAAGTCTACTGTCCTCATTTGCATTTGTATGAAAGAGTTGACTCTTTAAATGTCTAGGGAGAACATTTTAAAGTCACACGGTTAGCATCTTCACACTGTTAGCTGCCAGTCCTTGGAATGTCCATCTGGCTCTGGCGGGTACTTCAGGCACTATCTGGCTTTGGGCCCTTTCTCCCAAGGGGGCCTGCCAGGGCTGAGCCAGAGTCGGGACTCGCACAGTGGGTAGCATTGCTCACAGCTGCTGTGTATGGCTCGAGAGCACACTGCCCTTGAGCAGGCTCTTGCTAGTACTCTTCCATAAGTAGTCAGCATGGGAGGTGATTCTCGAAGCTCCCTTGCTCCCCACAGTCCTTCCCTTTCTGCCAGGTCTGAGTGTTTGTTTCAGTGAATCTTCTGCTCCCCCCCCCACCACCTGCTATATATCAACTCTAATCTCCTCATCCACACCTGAGTACTTCCTTACATCTTTCATTCTAGCCTACGACAATCCAGGCTTTACTACTTTTGAAGGTCAAGTCAGAAACATTTGGGAATCCATAACTAATCAATGCTTGTCACCTTCACTTGGACTTCTCATCTCACTTGAAGAACAAAAAGGAAGCTCTTTATCCTGGCCTTACTGGCTCCATGACGTCTGCCTGGTTTTGCTCCCCTTTTCACATTTTCTACTTGATCTGTGCCCCAACTGTTTACATCTTTTGTCTGTTTTCTGAGCAGTGGAGATGCATTATTACTTTTTCTTTCTTTTTCCTTGTTCATCCAGAGTCCTTCTGTGACTATCATGACAGCAACAATAACACCCATGTTCAGCCACTCTTGGTACTATTACCCACCAGGCAAGAGTTAGAAATTTATGGAAATGGCTTTGGTTGTCACAGCTGGGAAGGAGAAACTGTTGGCATCAGCTAGATTCAAACTAAGGATGCTGTAGGCATCCTCAAATGCACCTTATCCAATGAAATGCTATCTGGTGCAACATCAAAAGCTTTGAGTTTTGAGGCTGAGAAATGACATTTAGCACATGGGCTCACTTTATTTTAAGGAGTTAAATATTTTTAACTATTGCATTCATTTGTTCTTGCTTTTAATATGATTGTCTCTATCTCCCAAATTAGAATATATTCTCTATGATGAGCTAGGGAGATAGCTCAGTAGAACAAGTGCTTGCCTGGCAAGCACATGGGCCGTAGTTCAATCCTTGGTTCTGAAAATAAGAAAAAGAAAATAAAAAAATAAATAGAATATATTCTCCATGAGAATGTAAATTTGGTCTATTTTGGTCAGTGTTGCGTCTCTATTGTCTACAGTGCAGCCTGATATATAGTAGAAACTGGAATATTATTTGCTAAATTAATAAACTCATCACTTAATAGACTAAATTTCAGCACAAAATTTGACTTACCCCATAGCCATAGTGAGTCTAGGAGAGAAAGAAAGAGGAAAAGAGAAAGGGGAAGAAAGGCGGGGAGTGGGCTGCTGGCTATTTGTGCATATTCTGAGATTATATGCTTGACTAGGAAGACAGCCCCACAGTGCCAATGCAGACTAAGTACATGAAGCTGGCTTTCATTCAGGAGGACATAGGCCGTGAAGAGAAATTTTGTTTTTTCATGTTTCTGTGTATCCATGCAGCCATGAGCTTCCATGTTACAGATGGGGGCTTTTCCTCCCTGTGACCTATTAATGGTGCTTCCATATGTTTACTTTACCATACATTTAACTTTTGTTTTCTTTCTTTCTTTTTTTTTTTTTTTTTTTTTTTTTTTTTTTTTTTTTTTTTTTTT
>PVJA010002214.1:78199-110342 GCA_004027025.1 Myocastor coypus | reverse complement strand
AGAAAAAAAAAAGTAATGTTGATTTAAAAGGGTTAATGTTTAATTGTTTGATCAATCTTATATACCTATATGTATTAATCTAAACTGATCTGACGATGAAAATATGTAATATAACCATTGTTAAATTTAAACAATAAAAATATTAAATTAAAAAATAATAAATAAATAAAGTTTAAAAAGAAAATACGCTTTGAGTCAGGCCCTGTGCTTTACATCACCATCTCCTTTTTAAAAATCCCTGTGAAGTAAGTACAATTATGTGTATTTATACCTGAGGAAGCGATATCTAGGCTGGATACATCAATGCACAGAGTTGCATAGTAGCAAAAAATACACTAGAATGTTATACCTGCTCTGTCCGATGCCTGCTCATTCAATCGTATTATAGCGCTGCCTATATTTGGGGATGTAAGAAAGTATCATCTCTACCACTCTCAGCCTGCTCCAGCAGGTCTGCTACCAGGAATTATTTTTCTGGCCATGTGCCTTTAAACCAACCCTACCTTTAAACCAGTTGAGCACTACACTTGCTATGATTGATACCCAGTGAACACAGGCACAACAAGCTCAGCCCAGGCTCTGCTCCGAATTTCGAACTTTGTCTCTTCAGCAGCTGCACCAAGTTGCAGGTTCCTAATGAACCAAAACTGATTTATTGCGTCACCATCTACCAGTCTCTGTGGATATGTCTCCTTTGATATTCTGAACTCTGCAGGATGAGTTGAAATTTCCTTCACTTGGGGTGATCCTGACCTGCCCAGGGCTGATCTCACCTCCGCATGCCCAGGAAGTGGACACTGAGCTACTAGGTTAGCGCCCTTCCCAGGCTTCTCTCTTCACTTTGGTCATCACAGGTGGGTGACTGGTTCCACGCCCTTTGCCCATTTTATTACCATTACTTTCATGCCAGTGACTGACCCTTTGCCCCTGAGGACAAAAGCTGCCCAATTTCTTTCAGGGAAAGGGATACACCGTCCATATTACAAGTATGAAGCCTTTAGTCTCTGTGAGGTAGACAAGGAAGTCTTGCATGGGCATAAGTGGCATAAGTCCATGATAAGCTCCTAGAAACATACAACATCATCTCCTCACATCTTTTTCTATGGCTCTCAAAGTCAGTTATTAAACAAAATTAACCTTTAGAAGCAGTCTACTGTGTGTGCTCTTCCCTGTTCAAAAGACCATAAAGCTTCAGGAGCCAAAATTGGATAGAGAGGCTACACATTTGTTTTCCTTTCCATAATATGAGATGTTTACAATTCAATTTCAAAGGTGAAGAAAGATGAGGTCAGTATGAAAAGTTAGGTGTGGACTCTACTAGTGTGAAAGACTCTGCAGCGATCAATGACAATCATATCTAGACATCCAAATTTGCTATATGAACAGGCAGCACTCTCAGGGCTACTTCAAACAGAATCACATGACACAGTAACAACAGTGGATAGCTCTCCACAAAGCAGTCCTTTGCCAGGAAGCCTTCATCTGTAGACACGAGTGGGCATCTGTCTTGAGTCCCTATGGTCAGATGTATGGTTACCGACCTGGTTCAATGACTGTACCTCTAACTCCCAAGGTGAGGTCTTAATTCCACCTGTCCTGACACCCACCCTGATTTGTGACTCTGACCTCCGTGTCATTCCTGCCACTTTGTCCGATCTGGCTCTGATGTCTGTCCAACTTATCGCTTGGCATCTCATGTTACGATAAAAGG
Source organism: Myocastor coypus (assembly GCA_004027025.1). NCBI lineage: Eukaryota > Metazoa > Chordata > Mammalia > Rodentia > Myocastoridae > Myocastor > Myocastor coypus. The sequence goes on along the minus strand of PVJA010002214.1, from coordinate 108,631 downwards.
CATTTTACTCTGGCTACGTCCCTTTTGCTCAACTCTCACTTAAGAGAAAGTGTTGAAGCTGCCTACCACTTCTGGCCTTCTATTGCTGTTCCATCCACACCTCAGTCATGTAACAGCAGACCATGTTAAGTCCTCAGAGGTTCAGGGTTCCACCTTGGAATGCAGCCTAAATGATGCCATTCTGCAGCTATATGTGTTGTGGGAAATGTTGGAACCATTTCCTTATCTTTTTAAAATATACTTGGTTGTTACAGACTCTTATCGTACAGCCTGGACTCATAGTGATCCTCCTATTTTCAGCCTCCTCAGCATTTGGATTACAGGCATGTGCCGCTATGCCAACTCTGTGGCAAGTTCAGCCCACCCTGGCCAGCTCAGCATGTGGTGCCAGGGATTGAACTACTGTCCCTGTGCTTGCCCAAGTTTGCCCAAACAGGTGTTTTAGTGTGCTAAGCTATCTCACTGGCCCCTTCTTTATCTAGCATGCAAACCAACTTCATGGAATATTGTGAAGAATAAATGAAATCATATCCATAGATGACTTAGAACAGTGCCTTAAATAAATGAAGCAGCTAACTCTCCTTGCCTATTAAGATGCTTGATATCATTATCATTCTCCATCCTATGGCAAGGGGTAGAAAATTATGCATATCAGTATAGTACCCAAGGGGCCAGCGAGATAGCTCAACATACTAAAGCACCTGCTTAAGTAAGTTTAGGCAAGTACAGGGACCACAGTGTAATCCCCAGCACTACAGGTCACCCCAAACCCACCCCCACCTCCAAGGCAGGCTGAGTCAGCCAGAGTCTCGATGTGGTGGGGCACACCTGCAATCCCAGTGCTGGGAAGGCTGAACGCAGGAGGATCACCATGAGTCTGTGCTGCACAGGGAGATCCTGCAACAATCAAGTGCATTTTTTAAAAAAGTTTTTGATAGGAAGTCCTTGATCACTAGTTCAATGTCTTTTCTGTAATCTAGAAAACTTTACAAAAATATGTACTTCTAAGCACACCCCCCCCAAATATACCACCAAATCATGGGTAAATTATGTACTCTTCAAGATTCATCCAATTAAGAGGATTCCCTTGTTTTATTTTTTAAATTATTATATGCCTCTTCAGTGAAAATAGCACAAAGTTCTTACCCCAGTAAGACTCAACTCCCAATGAGTAATTTTCAAAGTATCATTTGATCTTTTATTGTCATTGTTATGCAGCCTATGAACACAGTGTTGCCATTTCATAAAACATCGTACAGCGGTAGGGGAATCACAGACAAATTATGGTAGAAAATTAGTCAATAAATTTTTATTAGGCCAGTCCTTAATGTTGTTATTAATATTGAAGAATTTAAAATTAATCTTTACCAAGAGCAAGATTCCCTATCCAAATTCCAGAGAGAAAGCAGTGAGGGTGCCTACTGAGGTACCTCAGGGACCTACCGGGCTTCGTGTGCTGACATAAGCATGCCGCCTTAGCAAACTCAGAACGCTTCTGTTTGTACAGCTTCTTTGCTGTCAGCTGCTTGAGCGCATCAAGTCTGTGGAAGGGCTGCTGTGGGAAATGAGGAAAAATGCACCCATTTCATGAAACCTAAAGGAAGTATACAAGAAGGAGAACCACAGGAAAACATCATGGCAGGATCAAGCTATTGTTATTTGGCCTTAGTTTGAAAAAGCAGAGATTCTGCATTCTATTCAGTTTAGTCCTTTTCCTTACTCCTGTGATCAGCCTGGTTAATGATATGCAAAGGTGGGTGTAATTACTTATTTATGCATTCGTTCTTTCAACTGACAGTGTGGTAAATACTAAGCTTAAGATGAATGTTGGGGTTCTTTTCCTGTCAGCCACGAGGTGAATGCTTCTGCCATGACGTGTTGGTGTCAGTCTCAGACCCAGAGCAGTGAGGTAGACCATGTGTACGTCCAGTGTGTTTTTTGCGGGGGCTCAGGGCTCTGGTCTTGGTGTTAGAAAAGTTAGGATCAGAGAAAGAGATGGAAGTAGCACAGTTGGAGGAGCAGCAGCTGGAGGACGACTGTGTGCAGCTGGTCCAGGATTATTTTAGAAGGCAACCAAAAAGGAAGAATAACGGAAGAGATCTGTCCACATGCTAGAATCCAGCTAAAGGCCTGAAGCCCACGGCAGTGCTCTCCACAAGTACAGCCAGAGGCCTAGTGCCCACGACAATGCCTCTTGCCAGTCATATCATGCATCTGCACTGGGAAGGCCCTAAGGTCACTGACAGAAGATGGAAAGTCCTGACTAGCAGGAGGATGTATGCTACCAGGTCGAATGATCTGCACTGGAGCCAGGAATTGCTGCCCAGGTACTAAGAGTGCTCCCACCTAAAGAATTATAGCCATACTCATTGACAGAACTTGAGGTTCTCTGATGAGGAGAAAGACCAAGTTCATATCAGAAAAGCCAGCGAGACACCCTTGTCAAGCGAATCAGTAGCGCACCAGCTTCCTCCTCTGGCAACAATCTTCAGAAGGGCCCGCCACACCGAGAACCACAGGGATGCAGTTTTGGTGGGTGTTACAAGTTTCCCATTTGCTAATCCACCACACCTCTCCTCTCACATAAGGGCAGGGCAGCGAGGTGCTGAGTTGTGTGTGTTCTCTCTCTTCAACATGGTGATACTGGATGAATAAATGATTTCAAAATATGCTGAATGACTATAGCCTCTTCATATGTAGAAAGTGACAACTAACCCTTGGGATACAAAGTGCACGGGCTGATTGGGATCGGAGGACCAGAAGTGATTCCAAGTGGCCCCAAGGGAAGTTTCAAATGCTGTACATGTGTCCACTTGAGACAATTGGTGGGTGTGTGTGCACTTTAGCACCACTGGGTGACATTTTCAAGTCACCACAAAGACTCTGCCATGCAGCCACTGCATGCTGACTTGCCTGGTTCTATTTTCCTGAAAAAAAAAAAAAAATAGCCCTAAGCAGAAAAGAGGAGAGTGACATCCCTGATTCGGTTCACACATTTCCTACCTAGTTCAATGGAAATGAAAATGGACTCAATCCAGGAAAGAAAAGCGTTCTAAAATTCGAAGCATGGCATCTTCAGTGCAAATGGCCCCTTAAATAGAAGTTTTGCAGCCCTGTGTCTACCACATGCAAAATATCACACAGGTTACTTTATAAGTGAAGATGTCCACCTGCAACAAGGTGGAGGGGCCAGAACTTCCATCCCCAGGCCTGCCATGCTGACTCCACCCCCAGGTGTGCGCTGAGACAGCAATTGAGACTGGACATGGAGTCACTCGCCTGAAATCCCAGCTCGGGGGACGCTGTAAACAGGCAGATCACTATGAGTCTCATCTACTAGTGAGAACCTTCCCCCCCAAAAAAGTGAAAATGTCATATGTGCCTCAGATTGCTAAAGTTTTTCTACCCTTGTTGTTTCTAAATAGCACCTTGAATCTGGTAAGATGGTATGTGACTGCAATACCAGGCACTCCAGGCAGCTGAGGCCAGAAAATATCGAAGTAGAGACCGTCCTGACCACTTCTGTGACTTAAGGAGATACTTAGTGTGGTTCTGAAAAAGTAGTGTGAGGATGTCCCTGTAGTTCATTTTGGAGACACGGGATATAAGGTCCAGTAAGGCAGAAGTAAAACTCTAATGTATAGATGGTTGACAGATAAAAAGATTCCTGCATACTTAGATAAAAATCACAAAATGATCAGTAGCCACTGCCTTATGTAGTATGAAGAAAAAAGATGGACCACAGCGGAGGAGGGAATGGAAAGAGGAGCTACGGTCATGGAGCTCTAAGACCCAACCTTACTACCTTGGTCGTCGTGCCCAAACCGAACTTGGAACCCTGATGAGGGTGTCACCATGCAGTCACGGCCTCTCCTGGGCCCGCTTGGCTGGAGAAATCAGCAGGGACTGAAAGAACACCAGGGCACGTGCCCAAGCTCCATCCAGGCTGGGTCCCCAGGACTTGAATATCCTCCAGGTGATAGGGAGGAGAAGTTATGCAAAAGCATTCTTGGTTCAAGTGAAAAACACAGATCTAATGTTTGCAACAAAAGTAGTGAAAAAAGACCATGCAGACTATGATCGGGTAAAGACAGAGCAACAGGTATTGAAGCAGAAACCGAGTTACCTTGTTGGGATGCATTCTCTTTCACATGAAAACCAGTTTGTTTTTTGGTCTTAGACTATGGAGATGTGATGTTGCACATGCAGCACTATGAAATACTTCCTGAGCCACATGTCAGGTTTTACGTGACAGAGATCAGCTTATCACTCAACTACCTTCACTGGTGAGGAGTCCTCTACAGAAACCTGACATTGGAAAGTGTATTACTCAATTCTGGTACTCAAATCAAGGTCCCTAACTACTGTATCTGTGAGAAAGGACTCAGGCAGGGAGATGTGATGGGCATATTTTGTGACACACCTAGGCACCTGGCTCCTGAAATGATCACAGACTAAGATTATGGTTTCAGCGTGGATTGGTGGAGTCTTGGAGTGATCATGTATGGGATGACACCTGGTGACTCTCCCTTTCCTACCACCGAGAAGCCTGGTATTCCTCATCAAAGGCAGTCACTCATCTCCTTCTGCTGATTTTGGAAAGCACTCTTCTCATACCTCCTTATCTGTCTGTAGAACCTACAAGAGTCCTGCAGCATTTGCTGAAGAAGGACCCAAAGGAGAGACTGGGTTGTCAGGGTGACACAGGGTTTGAGGGCATCCAACGCCAGCCATTCTTTCAGAATGTGCACCAGGACCTGATGGAGCAAAAGCACGGGGTACCTCCCATGAAGCCAAAGATTTCTGGGAAATTTGGGTTGGAAAACTTCGGTCTGCAGTTTACTACAGAAACTGTCCCCGGCTCACTCCAGAAGATAAGGGCAGCGAGACGATTGAAGCTCATGAGTTGGCAGGTTTGGGGTACATAAGTCCTCTGTCAAGTCATGAAAAACAGATCTGATCCTCATTTTTCCATCTGCACATTCTGCTTATGTTGCCATTGCACGGGCAGAAGAACTTGTTACCAGCCTGGACTCGGTTGACCATTTCAAAATTGTTTAGAAACTCATTTTAATTTCATTTTTGTTGTTGTTCTTATATTTAGGTATCATACTTGATTCTTACAGTCTATGATGGAGAGTACTGAATTTCTTCATGTTGATAGATTTGCTGTTTGTGATTTAAGTATGAAACAACTCCTTGTTCCCCTAACTTATAAACACATTCCATTTGTTTGGTGGTTTCTGAAAGTGTATGATTTTTCTTGTTATTTCTGTTACTGTAAAATAACTTACATTTGAAGCATAATTGCTAGCTATGCTTGTCTCCCTCAAACCATATTACCTGTTCTTTTGCCACCCAGCACATATAGTCTTCAGGGAAATGTAAGACTTCACAATTTTGAACACATCTGCAGAACGCACATAGGTCCTAAGTCTACACCCTTAGTTAAGTTTCTTTAGTTGAGTAACACACAAAATACATATAGGAATCTTTTCAGTACAGAGTTCTTCAAGTATGTTTATTTAAATTAATGGTTAGCAGTTTCTTAGTGAGTTGTCAGATACAGAATTCTTGTTTTAGTATCAGTTTTTATGCAAAAGCCACCAAAACAACCATTGGCAACTAAGTAAGTAACTAGTACAGTTTAAGTAAGATAACTAGTGTTCAGTTTAGAATGATTTAAAATTTGTTAGCATTTAAGAAAATATGTTGTTCTCTTTCTAAAGGGCCCTATTTCATTCAGCATATAACTTTCTCAAAGATTATATTCATATATTATCATTTATTCTAACAGTTAAGTTTGAAAGAAATGAACATAGCAAAGAAAAATGTGTTTGTTTTCTGTAGGTTTTTGTTTGTTTGTTTGTTTGTTTTTGTTTTTTAGGAAAATGCTTAGACAGAGTCGCATGTTCATTTTCCAGGTATGTATTTTTCTTTTAATGCCTAGAGCTTGTCTTAAAACAAAAAAATTTTGCCATGTCAGAACATGTTTGTGATCTTTAAAGTGTTGCAGGGGCTGGGGAGATAGCTCAGTAGAACAAGTGCTTGACTGGCAAGCACAGAGTCCTGAGTTCAATCCCCAATACTACAAAATAAAATAAAATAAAATAATAAAAATGTTGCTCTTTCCTGTAGGGCATTTCAGGATGCCAAACAACCTCACAGGGAACTTGTTTCAAATGTCTATTACTCAGCTCAGGTTAGAATTCTTTTGGGCCGTTGGCCCTCATTTCGAAAAATACATTAAGTTATTCTTTTGTTCTCAAGTTAAATGCTAGAAAGTGTATCTGTGGCATAAAATTTTAAGACTGCATAAACAACAATTAGCCAACATTATGAACATTTCATGAACAATTTTTCAGTGAATGCTTATGTTTGATTTCTTTCCTGTTCCATCCCCCCGCTAAAAATTTTTTATCAATTTTCTAACAATGTTATACAAATGATGAGCATTTTCTTTTTTTTTTTGGTGAGGTTGTAACTTTTTTCAGGGTGGTCATGTGTTGTTAAATTTTTTGAAGTAATGATTTTTACTGTGTTTATTCTACATAAATTTGCATTACAAATTGGTTTAACTGACTTTTTAAATTCCTTACCTGTGTCAGGTCAGGGCCCTTCATTTCGTGCTCTACAGATGTTCTGTAGAAAGCGCATAAGGCTGTATACTGCCAGAAGGGCTGGCCTTGTGGTGTTCTAGGCAACAATAAGTTTTCCAAAGACCATGATCAGATCATTTTATGTATGTGCATCCCCGATTCAATTTCATTTGCCTTGTTCTAGTTTTCAGGTTAGAATAGTTTAAAATCCATGGGGATTTAAGAAAAAAAAAATTTTTTTCTTTCTTAGGGGCCTTATTTCACTAGAAATATAATCTTTCCAAAGCTTTTATTCATATATTATTAGTTACTCTAATAGTTTTTGTAAGTAATGAACATATGAAAGGAAAATTTGTTTGTGTCTTTTCTGTTATTTTTTAGAAAAATGTTTAGATACAGTCACATGCTCATTTGCCAGATATGCCTTTACTATAACTTTACTATATGAGTTTGTTTTGCTTTGATTTTGTCATTTAGAATACTGCCTTGGTTATTGTAATATAATCTCTATTTCTGTATCTTTTTCACATTTAAAACCTTTCAGGGCTGGTCAAATAGCTCAGTAAATTAAAGCTCCTGCAAGTAGGCACCAGGGCTGGGAGTTCAATGCCCAGGCCTCCTGTGCTAGCCTGCCTCCAGGGCACAGCTGAGATGGTAATTGAGTCTGCGCATGGTAGCACGTGCCTGTAATCCCAGCTCTTGAGAGGCTGTAAACAGGTGAATGACAATGAGTCCGATCTAGTAGTGAGACCCTGAACAACATGTAGACCCTTCCCTAAAATATAAAAAAGAAAAAGAAACAAGAGAGAACATCCTTTCAGTAAAACGCTCAATACATATACAAAAAAGTGAAGAAAAAAAAAGATGAAAGTTGGGGGCTAAGGAGATAACTCAGCAGCCTAAGCATCTCCCTGGCAAATGCAGGGACCCAGGTTCTATCTCTAGTATTGTGTGTCGTGCTGGCCCTGAAACCCTAGACACCTGCTGGCCACGGAAACCAAGGATGCTGGCTCAGGCCTATAATCCCATCTCTGCAGCTACTGACAAAGGATGATCACTAAGATTCTGAGCTGTGTAGCAAGACCCTGTGCCAAACAAAGAAATAAACAAGCAAAAAGATTTGGAAAAAAAAAAAAAAAAAGATTAATGTTGTCCCTACTTTATAATCGACATGGGAAAAAAATGTAGATCTACCATACAGGATATCAGTGCTATGACTTAAGAATGGAGTTTCCATAGCACAGCTGAAAGATGCAATCTCTAACAGCTGAGAAATTTATGTGCAGGAAGGATGTAACTATTCTGGCCAAAGTTTTGTACTTGTGGCACGTGGATTGTTTTTAAAATACTTGATGAGGTTCAACCTTTAAATTTGGCATATAATGCATTCTTAATGTTTTGGACTTCCAACTACTACTCAAGGCTGGACACATCTGAGAATCTGAGCATTCTATGTGCTGACATAAACATATAGAAATAGCAACCCATGACCACAGTATGGTCACTGCTCACTTATGGAACCTTCACTAGAACCCTAACACTGGCATTTCTACCTTGGCTGCTGTAGACATTTGATTCTACCACCCCTAAGCAAGATTATAGAGTTTGGTAGACAAAGGGAATAGAGTTGGAAAAGAACTGGCTAAACAGAATAAACATTGCTAAATTTTAACTTTGACTAAGTGACAAATTGTTAGAATAAGCATATCCCACCACAGATTACCAGGAACATAATTATACCTGGTCTTAGTTTCAACAAATGGAATTTAGAAATCTCTGGAATTTGTTTTTTTTTTTTTTATGTCTTTTTTGAGACAAGGTCTCGCTGTGCAGTTGAGGCTGGCCTTGAGCTCACTTTTGTAGCCCAGGCTGGTCTCGAACTCGCACCAATCCTCCTGCCTCAGCCTCCCAAGTGCTGGGATTACAGGCGTGGGCCACCACGCCCGGCTTGGAATTTGAATAGTAAGAATGAATTGGAAAGTATCTGTTGTTTACCTGAAGTTCAAATTTAACTCAGTGCCCTCAGTTTTTATTTGCTAAATCTAGTAAGCTTGAATAGTGTATACAGAGGGCTAGGGGGCCATTCTTGTTAAAGTGAGTGATGAGAAAAGAAGAGAGAGACAGCAAATTCCTGAGCAGAAGACTCTTCCACTGTGAGCAGCTGGAGTACTGGAAAATAATGCTTGTATGAAGATTTTATGCAAAACAAGCCTGCTGGCTACCTTTCTCTCACATCTATTGTATGTTTAGATACCTAGCTAACAAGTTACCTGCTTACTTTATTTTTCTTGCACATCTGTTATATTTTCCAATTTCTGAGCAAAGAACTTGAGACTTGGCTAAACTAAGTGCGAAATCCAATGACGTGTGACTGGCAGTTGAGAGAGGCTGGGTTGACCTCAGGTGGCTTGAAGTCCTAGGTACAGCTGCCTGTACTACAAACAGAGTGGTGAGAGTAGCAGATGGAGAGCTGGGAGCTCCTCAGAAGAGGATTCCCACTTTTTCGGCTTTGTAGCACTAGTTTCCTAAGCTCCACCTAAGAGTGTCCAGTTGGTGTGAGCTGAACTTGTTAATGCTCTTGTGAAACAGGGAGGCACATGAGCCACTCACCAGAATTAGGCTAAGCTCAGCCCATGAAAGAATTCACACAGGAAGAATCAGCTAGTAGGACAGACCACATGGATATGGGGATTCCAAAGAATAACAAGGACAGGATTTGGAAATCTCCTGAGATCACTCAGTGAAGAAATTGTGCTTCCCAATTTGTGAAATCATAGGACTCATAATCATAATCATAATCATAATCATGGTGTCTCTTAAGGATAGCAGTGAAGACCCAGAGCAAAAACAATGTCTCCTCTCTGACTTATATCCTTCACTCTTTCCTCAGTGGACAGAGGAAACATATCACTAGCTAACTGCTTCTCCAAACGCCAAAATTATTTCAATAAATATTTGACCTGAAGCAGGAGAGGTTTGGTCGAAACATCAGAATACTTAGCATTGTACCCAACATTTGACAACAGCATATATTATCAGTGTTTTGAATTTTATCTCCCAAAAGCGTACCTTGACACATGTACTCAGTGTTCTCAAATTGAGATACTTCACAAAATTATTTAAAAAAAAATAATCAGCCCAGTGTTAGCCTGGCTGGTAATCATAGCCAGCAAAAAAAGGCTATTGTAAATATGATTTCAGTGAAAAATTCCTGAGAAATTCAGAGTTGTATCGCATTCAGACCTTGTACAGGATGATGTTCTTATAAGATATGGCAGGGCCAATTTGTTTTATTTTTATAAGCTGTAGAGTCTTGAGAAATATTAGAAGCCCTAAGTCTGTGAATATTTATTTTCTATTCCCCCATAGCTATTTTCCAGAATGACAAGCAGGTCCTCAGGCACTCTCTGAGAAACTATTCACTTTTTCCCCCTCATCTTTCCTTAGCTGATCTATTAAACTAATTAACTTTGGATGTCTATACCTTATTAAAAGCTGCTTCTCTGCTTATTTGTAAAATGATCATTTTAAGATCATGGTTGTCAACTAATATTAATCATAGCTGAGACAATTCTTCCATTAAGAGTGTAACTGCCACTGTAGTCAAGGTCATGTTTTACTCTTCGTCACTGAGTGCAGCTCTTGTCATTCAGCAGAAACTCATTAAATATCCACTGAATGGTTGGAAATAGCTAGAATTTTCCTCAACTCTTCTTTTCACACAAAACTAATCTTGGACAACACCATCATTCTCAGTAAAGCATTGTTCCCACGCACTTCTCCTAGTGCTTCACTTATTTTCTCCTGCACTTAATTTTATCTTTCTCCATACTTGCCATCTTAGCTGCTTATTCTGAACTGCTTCTTTGGTACATCATTTCTAGGAGCTTTTCGCTTTCCTGTTAACCCATATGGCATCAGTAATGGGTAGTCTGAGTAAGAGGTAGAAGTTCACCAATCTTAGTGCCAATAGGATGGTACTGGATCCTTCTCTACACCCTTTTTCCCTGTTGCCATGAAGAATGATGATAACCCAGTCATGGTCATTAAGCACCCAAGGCTTAAAATTAAGGAATTCAGTAAGAAGTGGGCCAGCAAAGAAGACAAAGGAAAGCACTGGAAAATTAAGTTCCATTGTTCTCACCTCAAAATACCATTATAGTGTAAGGAAATTCCATTTCAGTATTTCCTTAGACTGAGGATTTTTTGTGAAAGCCAATCTTAGCTAAAACTGAAAACTAATATAGTAGTTAATTATTATTATTGTCTTGCTATTACATTGATAATTGGCTATCACAACAATGGCTATGAAATTAGTGAAAATCTACTATTATATACCAGGTGTACTGTCAACAGGTTACTTAATCATATTATTTAGTTGATCACTTCCATTGAATTCACATCTTTCCTGGACAGGAAACTGAGCTATGGAGAGTTTGACAAATATGCCCAGGTTTGCTAGCCAGTAGGGATATTCCAAATTCTAGTTTCAGAACTCATTTCATTTGCCTATTATCTACACTAGGTTAGTGACTAATTTGACATTTAACTTCAAATTCTAAAAGAAACCCACTGACTCTTCACAGAATAAGACAGACCCATTCATCTATAATGAGGTTTAACTTCTGATTCACATGAAAATAACTCTTAGAAAAATAAACTGAGAACAGCTCATGAATTAAAATTTAGGACTTAAACTAGGATTAAAATTTCAATATGTTCAAAAATGTAAGTTAACCTGAATTCCATTTAAAATAAGAATATTAACTCCCATTCAGTAATATGTCTGGTTGCACAGTACTTGGCAAGAAATCTTCATGATTGAGCACTGATACCCCTTGCCAGGGCTCTATAGTACCCAACTGCCTCAACATAACCTCCAAGAGCTAAAACTATGACAAAAAAAATTGAGAACATAAATAGAAAATAAAAGAATTTAATATGGGTCTATTTTTCCTTTGGGATTCAAATGTGTTTACGTAGAGATTTACTCTGGTAGATTAATGACTGAGAAACATGAATTTCCTTCCCTTGCAATTCTTCATTTCATATTAATTATGAAAAGAATCATCTGAGTTGTTGTTATGGTTTGTGCATGGTGTCCCCCCAAAGCCTCATGCAGTCCTGGGGTGGCTTCTGGAATTTGTACTGGATTATTGTGGCAGTGGGCGCTGCACCTCCCCTAGGGCGAGTGATTTGCATTTCAGTGTAAGGGAGGAAGAGTAGTTAGTTGCTTGAGCTGCTGCTATTTCTCCTGGCTCTCTTGCTCTTGTCCCCTGCCATGAAATGTTGTTTTCTGCTATGTGCCTCTTTGCCTTGGACCCAAATGAATACAGACTGAAACCTCCAACAACTGTGAGCTAAGTAAACCTTTTCTTCCCTCATTTTGAGGGCCAGGTATTTGTCCCAGCAACAAGAGAAGAGTAACTAAGACAGTTGTCCAATCAGCTTTTCCCTCTGTTCTACCCATATTTCAACTGCATGGATTTAGAAGCATGCAAGCATCCAGGGGCATATATATTCAACCAGGAAACCTTACTATTGGACACATACCTTAATTGATAAGGTCTGGTAATTGCTTTGGCTGTGTGAGCAGAACAAACCAGAACAATGGGATATATAAACCCTTAACGTTATATGTTCATTTCTTTGGCATCAGTTACAGCTCACTGCAAGCCTCTTCTGAGCAGAAACTGTGTTCATTCAATCGAGTTTTGAAAACCACTTTGTATGAGCCCAGAAACACATGGGGTATTAATTGCCGCTATGGTGATGACATAGTCCCGAGATGAATTTTGTCACTATCTTGTGTCAGATATTTTGGTAGCAGGTAGACAAGTAAAGGAGAGGGGGCCCACTAATGGATTCTACTTAAGGACATTTGATGAAAATGTTGACTGGCCCATGACCGATTTTATTCTTAGCGCATAAATGTTAGTTAGTTAGTCAATTTGAATGTTAATTAGCCACAATGACAAGGAGTGTCTCTTTTTTATGACCCTCTTAAAATGTATCCAGGGGCTAATAAGCAATGGGTGTATCCCATAAATATAATAAGTAAATAAATTAGCATCAGTTAATTTAAATGTAAGCACACTGCTCTATGAGGCTTTTCCTCTCCTCTCTCTGCATTTCAGTTATTTTCCTCTCTTTGCCTCATCAATTTCATGATCCAAACAGTATACTCTACAGCTGAAGAGCAAGGTCAGATATTATTGAATTTTGTGTAAAGCAAGTAGACCTTTTTCACTTTTTAGACACAGGTTGTCAGATAAATGGGTAGGTAGATGAAAGGTCAATGGAAATGAGACTAATAAAACCCCGCTTATGTGGACAACTGGTTTCAGCTTGGTGATTAACCCAGATAGTACAGCCAACAGAAAGGTTAGTTTGGTCAAGTTGCTACCTGTATTCCATTGTGTTACAGGCAAAATTCCTAGGTAAGTAAATGATCTTCAGCCACAATAAAAGACTGACTATAGGTGTAGATAGATTTTAACATTTTTATAATCCTTCCACTGGTGTGATCATCAACTATAATTCTATGCAGGTGTTTTTTTTTTGTTTTTTGTTTTTGTTTTTGTTTTGTTTTGTTTTTTGTCATTTTGAGACAGGGTCTTGCCATGCAGTTCAGGCTGGCCTTGAGCTCACTTTGGTGGCCCAGGCTGGTTTTGAACTTGCACCGATCCTCCTGCCTCAGCCTCCCGAGAACTGGGATTACAGGTGTGTACCATCACGCCCGGCAGGTGCTTTTATTTGAATGGTGGTATGAATCCATCCAAGAAAACCTTTCACACTGGATCAGGTAAAGGGCATTGACTATGTGTCCCCATTAGCAAATGGAGAAGAAAGAGAGTTACCCAAGGAAGACCTCACTATAGCCCTAACTTCTGTTCTCTCATTCACATTACTTCTGTTTCTGGGCTGTATTACTAGATAAACTGATCAGTTTTCCAAATCCAACAGAAAAAGACTGAAGCTATGGAACTAGTAGATATTTTCACTAACAGATTAGCCTGAGAGATGACCTCTCTGGAGGTGACAATTGCTGCACAGTATACACCAAAATATTTAGAGAACACATTCCTATAAGATGATAAATATAAAGTTTCCAACAATTAAACTTCTCTCTCCAAGACATGAGAATCAAACTCACAGTTGTTGATCCCTTGAGTCAAGAGGAAAATGTGTCAATGACTCATTTCTATAGAAGAATGTATTGCTTTCTGTATTTTATTCTGCCCCTTCACAATGAACAATATCCAGGGAACAGCCCTGGACAGGAGCTGCCAACTTCTCCTTCAACAAAGACCTAAGTGAGATCACTTAGAAAGATGCCATCTAGCCTGATTATTTCAAAACTACATCCATCCATCTTTTAAACAGGCAGATAAAGATAATAAAAGAAAACAACAAAAGAGTTTCACCTTCTATGAAGAAATTCGCCAAAAATTCTCACCTGGCAGAGGCCAGCTGGGCAGCACCTACCCCATCCTGGCAGGGCGCTGACCATTGTCCTTAGCCCATTAGGTGGCACGCACTCTCACTCGGGGCCACTATGATCCTAGCATACTGATCATGAAAGCTATCCTTCACATGGTCACTAAGATCATACCTCTAACACGGTCCCCCCACAGCTCTGCAGAATCTGTCCCCAGATGACTGGCCCTGTGTGACATATACTCCCTGCCTTCCACCTACCTGCCAGGGACTGCACCTCACTGCTGTAAAGGTGAGGAAAGTTCCCACCATTGTTACATGCTGCTGGACCCAGGGCAAAAGCTAAATTCAAAGAATATCTTCAGGTTTTAAGGCTCCCCTCCTGCTTCAGAATGCTGTCTAAATTCGTCCTTAACTCTACTGTGTCATGTAGTCACTGGATGTTAAGTGAAAAATGCTGTCAGAAAGAGGATAATATAAAACAGGCAGAAAAAGAGTAACTTCATAGCCAAGAAACTTGAAAAGCACTGCCCAAGAAGGTTAGCATCAATAGTGGCAAGGCACATGGACATCTGTTCCTTTCATGGAATATGGAGAAAATGTCACAGGATGCCTGTGGTTCTCTCCCTAAGAAAACACAATGGCCCAGCTTAATTATGAATAGACATTAGACAAAGCTCAGCTAAGGGAATGATGGAAAACATCTGACTGGGTCTCCTCAAAAATATCAGAGTCACCAAAAAGAAAGGCCAAGAATCTCCTCCAGCCAAGAAGAAACTAAGAAAAAAATGGATGAATAATGGAGTTACGGTCATAAGTAGGAATCTGGGGGAGAAAACATAAACTCGCTCAGGAAAAACTGAAATAATATGTATAGCCGGCAGTCTTTGGTTAGTAAGAATGTATCAACACTGGCTTATATCAATTACAACTTGACGTGTACATTGTTATTTGCTGGGAAGCTGGACTCTGTCCCAAGCTAGATTCAACCTTCAAGTCTTGACTTCAGGAAAGAGGTTCCTGAGGTTCAGAAGTGAAGAATGGTTATGGAAACTGGTGGGCTGACTCTCTGAGGGGCCCAGCTAGAGGGTGGAATGGAAGAAAGGAGGTGAGTACCTTGATTCCAGGACTGGCTAGTTGGAAGACTTTCAGACCCACCATAGATAGCATCGTACAGCCCAAGAGCCTTGGGGGATTTTATCCTGCTAGAGAGGAGGAAGTACTTATGTTATTTAAAACTACCTGTTCTATCCCCAGGATATGGAACATGCAGAGACTGCAAATGAGACCGGGCCTGGTGGTACACACCTGTAATCCCAGGGCTTGGGAGGCTGAAAAACAGGAAGGATCATTACAAGTCCAATCTGTATGGTGGTATCTTGTAGACCCTGTACTAAATATATTTTTTAAAAATGCCTTTCATGCATCAGGACAGCAGGAAATCCCAGTGGAAGGGACACACAGAAGATAGGGCAGGGAAGTCACAGAAGGAACGACACCACCAGCAGCCTAGTGAGGCTGCTGTAAAATGACCACATGCAGTTTAAAGCCTCAGCGTCTATCCAGTGAGCCTCCACATGTTAAAATGCACGCAGAATCCTATGGCTCATCAGCCATTCCACGAGCCCTTAGAATCAGTAATAAAGCAAAATTAAGCCTTATTAACTAAGGCTAATTAGGATGAAGGTGAGTATGACTTCGAGAAACAGTTACCATGGAGTGCTTTTACTTTCTTCCATGGAAATAAGAGTTGCATGAGGCTTTATGCAAAATACCTTTACTCTTTCTATCACAAATTCCTGTGCAGTTCAGAGAGTAATTTAATTCTCATGGACACCATTCTATAATCTGTATATGGCACTATGCTGTTCACCCATGTGAATCATTTCCTTCCGTTCAGTGAAGTACTTCAGGGTGGATCCATGGTTATACTTATTCACAGATGAGAACAACTATTTGGCTTGATGCAACTCTTCCATGACCACTTGGACAATGAAGCTAGGCCCCAATAAAACAGAGTCCCCAGATGCCAAGAGAGGCAGCACTCTTACTTCATGCAGGAACAGCTTCAGTTCTGGGAAGTAAGGTTTACTGTGGAAACGCTAGCAGGCTTAGCTTATGAAGAAGGACACGGATGACAGGCAAAAGAGACCCTTTAAAATATTGAGATTTCAGAGCCAGGCAGCCCAAGTTCACACCTTAGCTCTACCACTTTGACAGCTGTGAAAACTTGAGTGAGTTGCTTAATCTCTCCAAGTCCCAGTCCCTTTCTCTATATAAGACCCTTGAACATTGCCTCTTCCAGAGGTCATTACAAAAATTTACATAGAATTTTGTGATATCATATACTTGGTACCATTCTTGTTATGTGTAAACACCCAGTTAACAACCCTATTGGCTATGTGTGTATGTGTATGTGCGTGTGTAAATGTGTATGTCTGTAATGTCACTGTACTTCCTTAAAAGCTCTTAGTTTTATAAAGCTATGCTTAATTACTATTACAATTATCACCTGCAAATTTTGATCCTATGTTGTTGTTCTGAATTCAGTACAATTCTCTTTGTGTCTCTGCTGGCGCACAACTCACTGATGTATCTATTAAAATATACGTCTAGTGTGGTACAGTGAGCTCTCCTGGATCTGCCTCTAATTGTGTACCTTTGAGGACAAGTGTATATTTCTGCCTCCATAAGACTTAGGACACTGTCTGACACCTGGAAAGACACACACACATGTGTGAATATAAATGTTTATTTGTTCAGTCACTGAACTCTGCCTCAGAGCTCTGAGCAAACTTTATGATATCCTAGAAATCACAAGTGAAGTCTGCATACCTAAGTAATGAAGTAACATGGATATTATGCTGTAATTTGTAAGGTCTGGGTAATCCAAAGTTTGGCTAAGAAAAAAAGAAACTCCATGCACAAAATGCTGCAGTTGACATGTGCTGAATTTCATTTTTCAGATCCCCCAGAAGAACAACCTCGTCTCAATCACTAAAGGGTAAGGAGCCAGCTGAACTCCAGGCCATTCTGAGCCAAGGTAAGAAATATTCATCAAAGTCAATATATTGTTATTTGCTGCAACTGTGGATTTTTCTTAGTTTCCTTTTTATTTATGTCTGTGGCTATGTTGACTTTTAATAGCAAAGCTCAAAGGCAATGGCAGAAAGAATGCCTGATTTCGCAAACAGCATGTCCTGCAAGGAATTCATTTGCTTGAAATGAAATGAAAAATGTAGACATGGTTCAAGGTTGTTTTTGCCCTCGTGGTGAGAACAGAGCCTCAAATTATAGAGCCACGCATATCTGGGAGAACAGACTTTCCGCGGTGATTCCACCGAGATGAATTAAAGCTATGATCCTCAGCCCCATCTGTAGAGCACTTGGTTGTTGCTCTGTCTGTCAAATTTACACTGGGAGTCTGCTGGGTCCAGCTATAATTTTTAAGTTTGATAACATGCTTGACAGTCTATTATGCTTGAAGCATTTTTTAAACTTTTAAGGAAAAACCACAGTTTCACTATTCTATTCTATTCATCATACATGTGTGTAGTCTAGGCAGAATCTTGGTGTTTTCTCAATCTCCATATGGCAGAACAGAAAAAAAAAAAAAAACCCACAGAAGTTGGCCACAAGGCTGGCTGTGGAGAATGGCAGAGATAAAGCTCCTATATTTGACAAGGCTTAAACTGTGCTTACAGATACAAGCACATACTTAACTTCCCACTACCTGGAAAACAACAAGGAACTTTCCAATAGATTTGTACTTCTTTCTTTTCCAGATTTAAGGTTCTCAATGGACTTATTTATTTTTTTAGTTTTTATTTTATTAATTTTAATAAGAAAAGTAACAATGAGACAGTTTCAGGTTAGTAGGACAGCCACAATGTTTAATACAATGCATATTGTTGTCTTCATAGTAGTTTTTAAGAGTACAAGATGCAGACATGATAACTTTTCTAAACACTATTAGTACAAATATTTCTTTCCTTTAGTATGAACTAAGAGAAAGTAGTTGTATGTATAGTTCAATAGTTCATAACAGTAGTGTGTTATCAGCAGAACTGGCAATGTTGGAATCTGTTGACTTGAGCCTTTTACAGCCCAGCACATTAATCTGACTTTACTTTTTATATCTCATACTTAGGCTTTTCTGCTGGATTGTTAAGGTCAAGTAAAAGCAAGACATATAACAAAAGGTGTAACTTTTGTATCTGACAAGGTCGGTCAAATCCCTGTAGGATTTATCTTGATACTATGTATAGCGTTTTGTAGAACTTTTGTCAGTGTCAGCCATCTGGATGAGTCACAGACACTGCAGACTGGTACAACTGTTGTGGAAATCAGTGTGGAGACTCCTTTAAAAAGCAGGACTGGAAATTTCATTCAATCATTCAATCTAGCTACCCCACTATTGGGAATTTTCCCAAAAGAACTGAAAACATCGCATTATAGTGACATGTGTGCTCTTATGTTTATAGCAGCACAATTTGTAATAACCAAATCTTGGAAACAAGCAAAATGCCTATCACCTGAAGAATGGTTGTAAAAGATGTGGTGTCTATGCTTCTCTGTATGTTCTCAATGAAAGCAGCAGCCACATTTTCCCTCTTGTGTCTGTCCTCTCTCTCACTGTTCACATGTCCGTGGTACTGGTCTCAAATACATGGGCTCTTCAGGATTGTGTCATAGAATCAGGAACTCCTGGGAGGTAAATGTTTTAATTATCATTGCTTTTTTTCTGTGAGGGATGAGATCGCTCATGAGTCTCCCGAAGGGCAATGTTATGCAGTCACAGGTCAAAAGCAGATCACAGGGCAGGGGAAATAGCTTGGCAATCTAAACGCCTGCCTGGCAAGTGCAGAGTCCTCCAGTTCCAACCCCACCCTCCATTTCATGCCAGCCAGGAATGCCTACAGGCTTCAAACTGGACATGACGGCACACACCAATAATCCCATAATCCCAGTGCTGGGGAAGCTGAGACCAAAGGATCACTATGATTCAGAGCTGCATAACAAGACCCTAAACCAAAGAAAGAAAGAAAGAAAGAAAGAAAGAAAGAAAGAAAGAAAGAAAGAAAGAAAGAAAGAAAGAAAGAAAGAAAGAAAGAAAGAAAGGTGTTTTAGAAGAAGAGGAAGAGGAAGGAAAAGAAGAAGAGCAGGAAGGAGAAGAGGGGGAAGGGGAAGGGGAAGGAGAAGGAGGAAAAGGAGAAGAAGGAGAAGAAGAAGGGGAAGAAGAGATTGCATGTCTTCCTATGTATTCAGGAAGCCTTACTTCACCTCTAATTCATTCCAGGAAGTTAGGAATCCAAGTTACTGCCAATGACTTTCAAATACTATTTTATGAACTCTGCTACTCCATCCTCCTGATGAATCTCAATAGTCTATTTGTTTATTCTTTTCAATCATAATCATCCCTATTACAGATGTTTCCTTACTTGGGAAAAAGTACAATTCACACTCTCAAAATAACAATCATACCCTAAAACTCAAACTTGAATATTGAGATTCTCTCTAGTAGGCAACTAGGATACTAAGGAAGGGACTATTTCCCACTGTAGCACTTGAGGAACTCTCTGTGTGTTGGATACAATACGAAAAGCAAAATAGAAACTATCAAAGGGAAGACCTGGGGATGGCCTACTGCATTTACCTTTAATATATTTCCCCTGATTTTGAGCACCTACTTGTGCTATTGGGGTAATGACAGTTCAGTCTAAGGTGATGTGGGTAGCACTAGTAAGAACAACAGGTATTCTTTTTCATTTACAGTCTTTCGAGCCAAAGCTATCTTTGATAAGGCTCCCAAATGCTCACATTCTTTGGCCCTATGTAAAATCCCACCTTTATGTCAGGTGAATTTCTCAGATTCCTCCCTTTTAATGGGGTATTTTAAAATACTGATCAAAATGAAAAGCATATTGTCTAAGAAGTAGGCCATCCCTCACTTATGGGAACTGCACTATCTCTGAATCTGTCTCACTTCCTAGTAAACAGAGAGGTAAGACTACTTAAATCGCATTTCATGTTGTGTTATTTCACTCCAAATGGTCAACATTATGAAAAGAGAAGGAAGAAAGTGCTTGCCCTCATGCCTTTCCCACTCTATTACTATGTTTGGAACCAAAGAAGAGTTTGGGAGCCTAAGTTTTGATTCCTAAAGAAGAAGCAACTGTAAAGAATAGACCCAATCGAACACAAAATCTACTAACATTGAAATCTAATAGAGAGTAGCTGCATTAGCCACATTAAATATTGCCATGTAATAGGTCATCTAGAGCTTAGAAATTAAACCAAATTGTTACACCAGGAAACCGTATATAAAATAGGGCTTCCTTGAGAAAGCTTGTATGAATGGGCAAAACCTCATGAATGGTTGCTCTTGCTAACTGCCAAGAGAAATCTTTTCCAAGAAGAAGAAAAAGCATGTGCTAAAACTGAAGAACATCCTTTATTATAAACTATGAGTGAGAATGCTTAAAACAGACTGAAAAAAATAAGATCACATAAAAGACCCTGAATGGCAGCATAAAGTTGGAAATGTCATTTAGGACTCTGGAGATGACCTAGTTTTATACTCATACAAATATTGTCTAATTAATGACACCCCGTATGTGCTAAAACACCTTATGAAAGACTCTAATATTCATACTTGGGCAATTCCTGTTTCCCGGTTATGGATATCACAAAAAGGTCTAGCACACTTGTCATCTCCCTTATAAAATGAAGTGTTTATAATTTCAGCCTGAGAAGTATCTGTTTTTTTCCTCTTTGTGCCCATGAAAAACATTTTTTATCCATTGTACACCATGGCAATTTAACCAAAAAGTCATTCAGTGATGAGAAGACCTATCAAGTAAATGCATTTCCTTGAGTGATCACCATTTGACACAAGCTAAGTAAAAATAAATACAAAATGCATAACAAGGTAGCCATTATAAGTGGCTTGGAAGCCCCAGAGGGGCAGCATTGGTAGGTGTTCCACAGAGCTCTGTATGTCTATGTGTTGCCTCATCAGAGCAGCTCAGCCCCCTCAGGCTGCATGTAGCTCTGGCACAGTTTATTTCCACACTTACTCTGACTGCCATGTTTAAGGTCTGGTTCCTTCCACCTCAGACTACATTAACTGAAGGAACCCTCTTGGGAGTGAAGGAATTAGGTAGTGACACCATGGCACCACATACTACTTCCTTTGACACTCAAGTGGATGGCATCAAACACATGCCATATATACTATAATAGCATCCTCCTATTGGGATGACCGTCCATCCTGACCTACAAATTCATAGGTAACAGCCTTTGACAGAGCTGACTTAAAAAAAAAAAAAAAAATCTCTGTCCTGAAACTGTCAGAATCACCACTTTGGTAACGGTAGTTCTAGAGGCTCACTGTACTCTGTGCCCCTGACTGTAACAACTGATATCTCTTTGAATGAGGGCTTGACATTAACTGCAGAGACTTTTGTATCTTTCATTTGCAAATCTGTAATGTTCAAGTTCTAGACACACAGCCTTAGCCAGTATTATTTCTATTTTCATCCCTATTTTTACTACACATGAAAGATGTTCTGCTATATAGGTCCTACTACTGCAACGGATATACACTAAAGTGAGCTCACTCTAGTAGATGGTTTCAAAATAATGTTTTCTGCCCCTCACATGGTCTATCTTATTTTTCTGTTTCTTTTGGTGAGTTCTCTTCATGTGTATCCTCTCACTCTTATTCTCTCTCTCTCTCTCTCTCTCTCTCTCTCTCTCTCTCTCTCTCTCTCTCTTCTCTTCAGAATACCTAACAAATATTATGTAGATAAGTAGTACATAACCAATCTACTTTGAAAATTACATAGTATATTAACAATATGGACTTTTAAACCAGTTAACACATTCTTGCATTAAAACTAAACTATAAAGGAGTAGCTATGGACTTTTTACTTTTACAACATTCTTAGAGCATCAAAATGATTAACCATATTTGAAAATTACTAATAAAGTTATCAGTTGTGTTATGGTTTATGCCT
This sequence comes from Myocastor coypus, assembly GCA_004027025.1. Lineage (NCBI taxonomy): Eukaryota > Metazoa > Chordata > Mammalia > Rodentia > Myocastoridae > Myocastor > Myocastor coypus. The sequence goes on along the minus strand of PVJA010002214.1, from coordinate 86,571 downwards.
AGTTGTCCCCCCAAAGCCTCATGGAGTCATGGGCGGGGACTTATAGAGTTTGAGACTTGATCCATGATCCCTGGGATTATGGGTTTTAGTACTGATGGGATTATGGGCCTAAATACCTCTGGGATTATGGGTGTAGCCTAAGGTGGAGGCTGAAGCAGAGAGCCTGAATGCAATATAAAGAGAGACAGACAGACAGACTCAAGCTATTGCTGGTGCTTTCTGCTCCCCTGATTGGTCGGTTGTCTCTGTTGCCATTTTGTTGCTGTTCTGCTGCCATGAACTGCTGCTCTCTGCCATGTGCCTCTCTGCCTTGGATCCAGCCAAATATGGACTGAGACCTCCAGTAACTGAGCTAAACAAGTGTTTCCTTCCTTCATTTTGGGTGTAGGGTATTTGTCCCAGCAACGATAGGAGAATAACTAAGACAGAATCATTGTAGTGGTCGATACATCATGTCAACTTGGCTGAATGATTCAGTGGCCTGGTTCCCTGTTGACGGGAGTCCCGCCCTGGGTACAATTGGTTCCTCCCTGGGGCATGACCAGGGCCTGCCTAGGACATGATTGGCTCTTCCCTAAGAGCAGGATCAAGGGCCCATTCTGGGGTATGATTGGTTCCACCCTAAGGTACAATGGGCCCACATCAGAATGACTGAGCACAAAGAGACTTCTTAAAGGACTGAGGAAGGAGTCAAGAGTTCACTTCATCGGAGAAGCTTCTGTCTTTGCATTTGGCCTGGACTTCATCATCTGGCTTGCAGCTCAGACTCTTCAGTCTCCAGCTTGGATCCTGCACCATCCATCACAGACTCTTCAGTGTCCATTACAGACACTTCAGTCTCAGTCTTCCATCGCAGACCCATCAGCCAACAGATAGAGGCTTGCAGAGAGAGCGGCAGTGAAGTCCAGACCTCGAGACTGAATTCTTCAGTCTGGAGAATGCAGACACCCTCTGCACGCTTACTCATCTGACTCTGTGGCTGACTATTGTAAGCCAATCTTATAATTCCTGATAGATTGTATATTTTGTGTTAATATCCATTCTTTATATCTATTCTGTTCCTCTAAGTAAAATACAATACAGTTGTTAAATGGAAAAGGAAATATTATTAGCTGAAGATATCTGTTACATTACACAGGAATCATTGACTTTGAATTGCTTCCTAAGTTATATTAATAGTTCAGCATTTTGCTGTTTAACACTTTCACATTACCATGTATAGATTTTCACATTAAAAAATACCTAGGTTATACAGGATATATTTTTCATGTATGATACTGTCAAACTATTATCTTTATAGTATATAATCTGCTCATAATCAAGAGGGAACTCTGTTGATATTTTCTATTTTTGGCACTAGAAATTGAACTCAGGACCTTGTGCTTGACAAGTAAATGCTATGCAACTGAGCTATAGCCCCAGTCCACTCTGTCGGTATTACAGGACATTACGTCAGTGGAAACAAAATGACTTGTTTAGTGTCATAAAGAATACAAAGATTTAAATATTAAAACTCAAACACTAAATCTTTTGGAAGAAAAAATAGGTAGAAATCTTAAAGTCAGAAGGAGAGGTAGAGTTCATGAAAAAAAGTCAAACTGCACAGTATTTCAAAGAATCAACAATTGGGATCTCATCTTGTTGGAAAATTTCTGCACATCAAAAGAAATCACCAACAGGAGCCAATGAGATAGCTCAGGGGACTACAGTGTTTGCTTAGGCAAACTTAGGAAAGTTGAGTGAGCTTAGTTTGATCCCGGGCACCACATGCGATGCCAGCCCCAACCCCATGGCAGGCTGAGGCAGCCACAGAGTCCAGGCATAGTGGGGTACTCCTGTAACCCCAGCATTGGGGAGACTGAAAACAGGAGGATCATTATGAGCCCAAGCTCATAACAACCAAATATACTTAAAAAAAAAAAAAAAAAAAAAAAAAAAAAAAAAAAAAAAAAAAAAAAAAAAAAAAAAAAAAAAAAAAAAAAAAAAAAAAAAAAAAAGAAAGAAAGAAAGAAAGAAATCACCAAAAGAGTAAAAGCAGAACTCATAAATTGGGGAAAAAAATTCCAGTCAACTGTCCCTAAGACAAAAGACTTCAATCTAGGACATACAAAAAACTTTTAAGCCAGATCTCCAAAATTGCAAGACTCAATATAGAAATGGGCATCTGAGATGAATATACATTCCACAAATGAAAAAATACAAATGGTAAATAAATATATGAAAAACTGCTCAACACCATTGTTCATGCAAGATGAGAAATAAACAAATACATAAATAAAATAAAATTTTTTTTAAAAAAAGAGATACAAATTAAAACAATACTGAGGTTTCATCTTAAGCTGGAAAGAATGACTATCATCAAGAAGTCAACCAATAACAATTGTTGGAGAGGCTTTAGGGAAGAAGAAACCCTTCCCTACTGTTAATGGGAATGCAGTCCCATTATCCCTCTCCTAGATATTTTTCTAAAAGAACTGAAAACATCATACCACAGTGATATATGTGCATCCATGTTTATATGAGCACAATTTGTGATAGCTAAATATCGGAGGGGGGGGCAAATGCCCATCAACTGAAGAATGAATAAAAAAAATTACTCTTTTTTATATGATGGAATATTACTCACTTATGCAAAAGATGAATTTGAGACTTTAATAGGTAAGTGGATGCAATTAGAGAATGTATTGATAAGTAAGGTATGTTTTCATGTGCAAACTTAATATTGTATGACTAGTGTAAGAACAGCAAAGTGTAAATAAAACCTGAAAGGTATAATAGATACTGTGAGAGGGAAAGAGCCTGTTCAATGGGAAGGAAAAACTTGGATGAGGAAAAAGATGAAAGCATGGAAAAAGACATATTTATTTATATATGCAGGGTAGTTTAGATAATTGTACTGTTGATTGCTGCTGGTCTGTAATTGGTTGTTTTTTCTCTTTTTATTTTTTTTATATATTTTAGAGAAGGATCTAGCAGGTTTTCAGCTCCTCACTACTAGATCTGACTTGCAATGTGCTGCCTGCTTATACCTCCCAAGAGCTGGGTTTAGAGGTGTGCACCACCACATCCAGTCTCAATTACAGTCTCAGTGTGCCCCGGCCCCTGTGCTCATTTGCAGGCACTTTAATCCACTGAGATAGCTGGCCAGCACTCTCTTTTTAATTTTTAGAGCATTTTTCTTACCAATTTTTCAGATTTATATTTGGTAAGATAAAAAAATAATTTGAAAGTAACATTATGCAATACAAAAACCATTGTTGAAGACCTACTGCTTTGCATTTTGTTTCTATTTCTTTCTTTCATTTTTCTTTCTTTCTTTCTTTCTTTCTTTCTGTATTTCTGGCTGGCTGGCTGGATGGTTCAACCTACCCTGAGGGTGGGGCTGGTGCAGGATGTGGTGTCAGGGATTGAACCACTATTACTTTCTTTAATGTAATTTTGTAATTTCCACATTTTATATTTGTTAATAAAAAGAATACTCTAGATTAAAGCACCTAAGCTATGATAATTTTGGCAGTGGTATAACAATCAGTTCAATGACCAAAGGTAAAGAAAACTGCATTGTCCATACCCCCAAACTAAATCATCCTGACAAGCACGAAGGAATTAGAATGAAGTTTGCTACCACCTGCATGTTCCCATTAAGACAGGCACCTGTTAGAGGCTGAATGACTCCTGGTCAGAGGCTGAAGTCTGCTTTCCACCCTCTTAAGACTACTTTAGCTGAAGATTCCCTTAGTTTGTGATCATGTCAGTCATTTATGCAAAATTCCAGCAGAGATGGTCAACTGCCCCTCAATATCTGAGACAGGGAGAGGGAGAGAGAGGGAGAGAAAGAGAGGTGAAACTAATGATCTCAACATGTATCTTCTGGAAAATTCTGGAACATATTAACAGAGAAGCCAGGGATCTCCTAGAAAACAGAAACAGAAAGCATAGAAACTATTACCCAACACCAAGAACAACATAGGGAATTGTTCCAGCTGTGTGTCAGCCTGAGTTCATTTTACATTTTGACAGGTTATTAGATAAAGAGACAAGGTTTAACAGGCCTTCAGCAAAGAACTGGCAAAAGTCTCACAAGATATCCTTGCCAGTTATATATGTAAAGATGGGCCCCATCACAGCACTAAAATACACTACAAAGAGGCTGAGGGACTGTGACTGAATGGATTAGTGTCTTTGGCGATATGGTTTTTAGTAGATTGTCCTTGGATCACTCAAGTTCATCACATGTATTAGGACATGGCAGAAAGATAGAAAGAAATATTTATCAGTTCTGCACACTCCTTGCAAACTAGAAGGCCAAATGAAGTGGGGGCAGGTTCAGGATCCAAAGTCATCTCCTAAGGGGGGCAACCCACTCCGGTCCCTCTTCTGTCCCTTCTCTCAGACAGAAGCTTTCTTTCTCTCAATAAACATTCTGCTCTTGAAGAAGAAAAAAGTCATCTCCTAAGACATCATATAACCACTGAGGTTGGGATATGTATGAACTCAAGCACTTCATCCACCCAAATAAACTCCACGGTGATGCAGCAGGGAATGCTTTCAGTTAATGACAACTTGAAAAAGGATATAGGGACTTTACTTGGCAATAAATAGAAAATGAATTTGCAATACAGTTAGGTCACTGAAAGAGCCAAAGAGAGCATAACTTTGGACTTAAGGAACAACATTTTTGTTTTCAGAATGATAAGAGTGGTGTTCATCTGGGCCTGTAGTAGTCATACTGTAAAAGAGAGCTGGGTATTCCTGACTCCTGAACCTGCTAGCATCTCCCGCAGAAAGCTCTCACCCATCCGTGCATACACTGATCCCACACACTGCTGCTGGCTGCCTCTTCCTTCATTTACAATGTAGAGACCTTGGGAAGTGACCTGGACCTGGGGACTAATTGAGTATTCTTTCTCATGGCTTGTCCACAGTTAAAAGCCATATTAGATCATTTGTAAGAGTATCATTACACTATGTTCAATGGGCTGTCTCCAGCTTTACCCTGTAAACAGCTTGGTCTACTCATCATTCTACCCACTGTTTACCAATGTCCCTCACTTAGACATGCTCTACTGACATTTATTGAACCAATGAATGAGGTAATTCAGATAGTAACCAGCACAGGAGAAGCAAACAAAAATATACCACAAGGTAAATAGTTGAAAATGCTTACCCTGGACAAGGAAAAGAACTCACATGGGCAACCAGAAGATGGTTCTTGAATTATGTAAAAGTTTGAAAATGACTGATTTGACTTACTGAATATGGCATCAAGGGGAGAAGCTTGGATAACAGATTTTTTTTTTTCCAGTACCAGGTATTAAACTCAGGACTTTGTGCTAATTCTACTGAGCTATATCCCAGTCAGTGTTATTTTTTTTTTTAATATGGTTAGAGAGATGACTGTTTAACAGGACTTTCAGGAATACATGAGTTTCTATGAGAAGAACTAAGTTCCCTCACCAGGAATGCTACATAGGCTGGCTGGTTTCATGGTATAAATGGTGCAGAATAAGAAATTGGACTAACCGCTAAGTTCTCTAAGTGTCTTAGTCAGCTTTTCATCGCTGAGACCTAATTCCTGAGCAAAAGCAACTCAAAGGAAGACAGGTTTCAGTTGGTTCATTGTTTCAGATGCTTCAGGTCATGATTGGCAGATTCCAGAGAGAAACATCATGAAGTAAGAGTCTAGTGGACAGTGGCTGCTTGCCTCATGAGAGCCAAGAAGCAGAGACAGGGAAAAGCCTGAAAAACATATTGCCCCAAAGGCATTTCCTGGGGATCTACTTCCTTCAAGTAGGCCCCACCTCCTATTCCCTAGTAGCCAGTTCAGCTTTGAACTCATCGAAGAGTTGTTCATTGATGAGGTCAATGCCCTCACAAGCCAATCACCTATCTAGGCATCTCTTAATGCAATCAGGTTAGCAATCAACCCAAAACATCTTTAACTCACACTGATTTTCTCTCTGGAGTGATAGCGATATATTTCTTGTCCAAGAGAAGCAGTATGCATGGAAACATTGCTATGTTGGAAATGTCAATCATCTTTTGACTTGATTTCATCTATTCTGGGAAACTGGGTAGTTTTCTATGAGTAGCACCCAATCTCTAGGCCTTTTTTTTTCCATACGATGAAAGGCAAGGTTGGCTGAATGACTCTGAATTATTTGAGTATATAATCTATTTTATGATATTCAATGTCTTTAAATTACCTACATAAGCAGAATACATTGTTTTTTCAGAGAATATCCATTGCATTCATGCATTGTGCTAGGTCGCCAAGTGGCCAAATTCACTGAATTAGAACACTCAATAAACAACTCAGTGTCAAGACGGCTGGATTCATAGATAGATGCTAAGTTACATTTTTAAGTCTTGTCCACATTAGATGAGATGGAGTACAATGGCCTTGATTATTGTTGAAGAGAGTCTTGCTGTCGGAGTTTCCAGAGTTACCAGCACAAATGATGAACATTAGTGCTCCAGTTTCTTTCTGGAAAGAGGCCCAGCCTAATCAGGACTCACACACTGAAAATCTTTGTCTTGACATTGGAAAGTACAGTCCAAGCTTTGGACATCCTAACCATGCACTTAGGGAAAATTTTGATGTCAATTATACGAGCATCAAATTTTCTGACATCATATTAACATAGCCCATCTCTTCTACAAACACAGCTCCCTTTTGATCAGGGAAATAACAATGACCTCCTTAGAAGCTTGCCAGTATCTATAGTCTTTATTCAACTTACATTTTGGCCTAGACAGAAGTCGTCACTTGTTTTAAGAAATGTATGCATGAATTGTTTGAAGAGGTATCTTTTTGAAGCAGTGGGCCACTTTTATTACAGACGTTTGGATTATTAAGAAAAGAACACACTAGAAAATGTAGCAATAGCTTCTTTATCCAAGCCTAATTAAAGGCTAAGATGAATCCTACCAGACTTATAGGCTCTAAAATTATTGTTTTATTTTCTAGCAATAAAGAATGTATTTTCTTTGATCTAGTATTCATTATCCCAGCTATGAATTTCATGAACAATATCTAACCTGAAACTCAATATTTTTATTTTAATTTCTTTATCAATTATAGCACACTACTAAATGTCAGATATTATGCAATAGATCATTTAATTTATAAAAACTGTGTAAAGAAGCTAATCTTATCATTCCCATTTTATAGACGAGGAAACTGAAGCAAAGAGGATGTTGCTATGTCCCTCAGTGCACTCCTGTAGGGGCATGTAATGCATATCTTAGCTTCTGTTGGCTACTAAGAATTATGATAGAACCCAATACTAATAAACTCTGTCATCACAAAGAGATCTTAATTGCCTGTGAATACACTCGTTTCTAGGAGCCCAGATTCAAAGGCGAATTAGCGGTAGATTGTACAAGTGACAGGCTGGGTCTTCCTGCTTTACCTTGAAGTATGACACCAATAAGACATCTTTTTTATTACTTTTAATAACAAATAACAATGTGACAGCTTCATAACATGTTAGTAATACATTTCCAGTGTTTGATACAAGGCATATGGTTGTTCTCCTAGTAGTTATACAGAGCACAGGGTGTAGAAATGATAATTTTTCTAATTATTATTGGTACAAAAAATTTCTTCTGACTGAACTAATAGAAAGTAGTTGTATACATAATCCAATGTCCCATAATCACAGTGCATTATTGGCATAACTGGCAACATCAGAAGCTGTTAATTTAAGCCTTTTACAGCTCAGCATACTAATCTGGCTTTACATTTCATGCCAGGTGGTTGAACTTTTCTGCTGGGTGATTAAGGGCAAGTTAAAGCAAGTGCTGTATAACAAAACATGGAACTTTTGTATCTCCAAGGTCAGTCAAATCTGTTCAGGATTTATTTTGAAACCTTGTACAATGTTTTGTAGAACTTTCGTCAGGTTCAGCCATCTGGATGAGCCACGGCCATTGCTTGACCAATTTGCTCCTTGTGACAGCCTGAAATAATGCTTTCTCTCTAGGTGACTCTGCTTAGGCACACTATATCTTCAATCCCTTTCCTTTGTAGCCCCATAATCTCCTTGAACAGAAAATTTGGGAAAACATTGAGTTATAGGATGTTATAGCACAGGTTCTCTTATGTCCTGAGTCCTCACTGACCTTGAAGGCCTAGGGCCAAAATATTGGCTATCCTTGTAGCTCTTTTTTTGGTCTTTTTGAGAAAGGGCCTCACTATGCAGTTGAGGCTGGCCTGGCCTTGAGCTCACTTTTGTAGCCCAGGCTGGTCTCGAACTCGCCTCGATACTCCTGCCTCAGCCTCCTGAGTGTTGGGATTACAGGTGTGCGCCACCACGCCAGGCTTAGAGGAACTTTTTTTTTTTTTTTTTTTTTTTTTTTTTTTTTTC
>PVJA010002214.1:59767-78099 GCA_004027025.1 Myocastor coypus | reverse complement strand
TATCACAAAGGTATTTGAGCTTAACATCACTGTCTTTCTGAGTATGAAACATCTTAGACTTAACTTGGAATTGGCATTATCAATTACTGATATTCTAATAAATCTCTATAGACTGTGATAAAAGCAGTTACACCTTTTTACATGGAAATTTAGAAATCTAAGCATATAAAAAATTATAGCCTGTCAGTCCGATGGTATTTTTCCTAGTCTCTTACTCTCATTTAATACCATTTTTCTTTTCTTATAAACCAACCATTTACTTGAGAGAGAACATAAAAGTAACTGAAATTACATTACAAGCAGCACAAATCTAAAAGACCAGAAAGATAATTTTAGTGTTACACATTGCTATCCCCAGTGTGGTAAACCTTTTGGATGTTCTTAGGATCATTATCTAATTCATTCTGTTCATGGTTTTCTTCCTGCCATACTTCCTATGTTTTCTGCTTGCAGTCACCTCATTGTTTAACCCTTATGTCCTTGATGTCCATTCAGCTGTGTTATGGCTCTCCATTTTTATTTCTTATTTTGAGTTCTTACACTATGGAAACTATACGATATTTATACATATAGGACTGGTTTATTTCACTTATGAGTATACGTTCAAGATACATCCATTTATATATATCTTCTAGTTTATCATTCTTTATAGCTGAGTAATATTCCATTGTATAAAAATACCACATCTTTTCAACCATTCTTCAGATGCTGGGCATTTTGGTTGTTTCCAAGATTTGACTATCACCAATTGTGCTGCTATAAACATAGGCACACAGATATCACTATGATGTGATGTTTTCAGTTCTTCTGGGAAAATTCCTAGTAGGGGCATAGCTTGATTCAATGGAACTTCCAGTTCTAGTTTTTCAAGGAGTCTCCACACTGATTTCCATAATACTTGAACCAGTCTGCATTCCCACCAGCAGTGGAGAAGGGTTCCTTTTTCCCCACAGCCTCTCCAACATTTGTTGTTGGTTGATTTCTTTATGATAGCCATTCTTTCTGGGGTGAGATGTTATCTAAGGGTTGTTTTAATTTGCATTTCATAAATGGCTAGTGATGTAAAGCATTTCTTCATGTATTCATAGGCTTGTTGAGTTTCTTTTTCTGAGAAGTTTGTGTTCATTTCAGATGCCCATTTCTGGATTGGGTCTTTGAATTTTTGGACCCATATGCTGTTTAGCTCTTTATAAATTCTAGATGGAAGACCTTTGTCAGAATATTTATTAGTTAAAATATTTTCAGAATTTGTGGGTTGTCTTTTCACTCTGTTGGTAATTTCTTTTGACGTGCAAAAACTTCTTAGCTGGAGGAGGTCCCAGTTTTTTATTCTTTAAAAAGTGTTAAATGTGTATTTTGATTTTTGTCCATGAACTCTTTGCCTACCCCGATGTCTTCAAGATTTTCTTGCACTTTTTCTTTCAGGAGATCGAATGTTTCTCTTTTAATATTTAGGTCTTTAATCCATTTTGACTTTAGTTTAGTGCATGGCGATAGACCTGGGTCAAGTTTTAGTTTCTGGCATGTGGAGGGCCAGTTTTTCCAGCACCATTTATTAAAGAGACTTTCTTCCAGTAAACATTCTTGGCCCCTTTGTTGAAAATAAGGTGGCTGAGTGTGTTTATATTTGCTTCTGCATCTTCTAATCTGTTCCATTGATCCTCGGGTCTATTTTTGGGACACCTTATCTATAGAGATTCCCATGGATTATCTGAAACCTCGGTAATGACAGCTATGTCACAAATCACCTCTACCCTATGTAACTTCTCTTTTCCCCTCAGAAATGTCATTCTCAAGAACACAATACCATTAATCTCTGGCAGCTAATCATCTCGGAGTCTGTTTCCCAAACATTCCAACCTATGGTAGATTTCTGGATAATAAGTGAAAAACCCTTGAGGTTCTGCCCCAGCCTGTGAACCTAGGCACTGTCAATGTGCTTCTTGATGAGTAGGCTCCAATCTGTGCCCACACTTCAGTTAAAATCCTGGGACAACAGTTCTGAAGTTGGGAGACAGGTCATTAAGTTTCCCGATATCTTAGGCTTACATCTACCAATGTGACACTATGCAAATAAGTTTAAGAGATCTCAAATATTTTACTGCATTTTGGAAAGCCTTCATGCATTTTAGTATTTTGATAGCACTGTCATATTATGTGATTAAAAGAAGTCTGTTTGCTCCAAATTTCCTGACCCTTTCAAACCGTAATACTCTCTTCTGTGAAATATCTATTAGCACTGGTTGGTTACTCTCCATCTCAATGTATTAAATCAGCAAGTGGGTTACTCTCCATCTAAATATATAACATCAGCTTGATGTTACGCTGATGTTGGGTAACACTGGCCTGAAGGCAGTGCTACTCTTCTTCCCAGTGTCTTCTGCTTCACCTTTTAAAAGTGCATCTCACAATGACCCTCTCTGAGAAGTTATCTTGGACAGGCTCAGAAGTTTCTCACATTTTATCCATCTCATGCAGAGTTATTTGCATTTCTGCCCTAATGAAGTAGCTATCTTTGCTTTTTGGGACCAAATGTCATTTTAAAACAAAGATTTACTTGAGAGACAGTATAGCAATAAATGAAATGGCATTAAAAGCAGCACACATCTAAAAGACCAGAATGACAGGTATTCCAAGCATGGTTTCCCTGTTACACATTGCTATCCTCAGTATTAAAATCCTGTTGGAGATTCTTAGGACCACTGATCCTCAGGTCTGTTCTATATAAGTGCCTCTATATAAGAGACAAAGAGTTCATCCGATAACATTGTCCCAAATAATATACATAAATGTTTGTCAAGGTTGCAAATATTTTATCTTTGTGTGTATAGCCATTCAGAAAGGTATGTTAGGCTTGTCTCCTAAATACAGCTCTAATATTATGGAGATTTAAGAACTTGCTGTGCTTCACCTGGACTTGTTTTTCCTTTGCAAAATCTCTAAGAGTGGTCTCATGTTTGTGGGCATACAAGATGTATTTTAATGTAAATATTCTAGGATTCTATAACTTCTAATTTTGCATATAACATAGTATAGTACATGAGCAGATACTAGAATCACATACACATACAAAAAGAAAATTGGTTCAATAATTTCTTTACTCAATTGTTATCTGTATTTTGTATATACTGGAATACTTCATTTGCTCTTAAAATACCAGTTTTCTCATTAATGTTGGGTTAATATTAATACAACAGAGAGTTGCTATGAGGACTGAAGATAATATATGTAAAATGTAGAATTGTCAGGCATGGGAATGTTCAATTAATATTTGCTATGTCTTTGTGTTGATTATGAAAATTGGGGAAAATATTTTAGAGTATCAGTGTCTACATTGCATTTTTCCTAAATTTCAAATGTGCAGATTGAAAGCACTTAATTAAATTAACTAAACAGAGCACAAAGCCATATAGTAAGTTAATGAGTGTGCCTGATATTACATCGATGTTGAAAAACAGTACTGAGAGGCCAAGTTAAGCAATGACACCATGACTTGCCTGTTATCCACACTCAAAAGCAACTTGGAGCAGGTTAAGAAGACCAAACAATCACAATTATACTGCAGTTAAAATAGCACGTATATGCCCAAACAGAGACCACATATGATTTGGGGCCAAGAAGAAAATAAGCAAGCCGAATGCCAAAAGGACTTAGATGACCATTGTACACAGGGAGATAATCATTTACAAAGAAAGATTACTGTTGCACTTTTCCAGGACAGACCATACAAGAACCAATGGACAGAAATTCTTTTGGGTTAAGATGAAATTGGCTATATGGGAAAATACTTTAACTCTAGCGCTCCTCAGTACTGGTATATTTTACTAAGGGATGCACTGTGAGCTGCTCTCAGAGAACCACAGATGAAGGGGTAAATGCACGGCTGTGCAGACCAGTTAAACAGAAGTCTATCTGCAGACAGAGGGAACAGTGCCAAGGAATTCTTTTCCATTCCTAGGCTTTGAGGATGATCCAATTTAACATGCTAAATGCTGCTGCTCCCCACTAAAGCTGCTGATAAGGAGATTTCCCCAGGGATCCATGGGCCCATTTCTCCCCTTTAAATATCCACAGCTTAAGTCAGCTAGGAGTGAACATCTTCAAAGCTCAATAACAACGAGTCTCTAATTAGACAATCTCCTAAGCAGGGCAGTGACAGAGAAGCAGAGACTGCTGCTAGTAAATTAAAATTTTAAAACCCTGCTGCTATCACTCCCATGACATGCCCCCTCCCTTAAACTCAACTCTCTGTTATTTCTTATTTATTATAATTACTATGGTAATAAGATTTGTTTCCATATATATATATATATATATATATATATATATATATATATTAACTGTGCAGAGTAACAAAAATAATAGGCAAAAGGAGTTATGCTTGTTATTTATCTCCTTGGCCATTATTGGGCCAGGGACAAGGGTGGGGAGCGGAGAGAAGCTGTAAATAGAGAAGGAAGTGTTTCCTGTGGGGTGAAGATGTATGAGAGCATATTTGCAAAAAGGAAGCAGGGCAGTGAAGGAATAAGCCTAATAATTCAAGAGGGCTAGATGGCGCTGAGAAATAAATAACCAAGCAAAAAGCAACTTAGAAGTGAGGGCAAGGAGGATGGATCTGCATTACCTAAGTTTATGTGATGCTATTGGCTTTTCTGCGTATAAACTCTGGCTGCTAGGCAGAAAGACCCCGGAGCCAGTTCCTCCGTCAGGTCCGGGAGGTGCAATTCCTTTTGACTCCTGAGGGGGGCGCACTTTTCTAGTCACCTGGGCTTTTGCCCTAGCTAAGACTTGGGTTCACCTGAGAGCCAACCTGCTCCTGGCAGGAAACACAGATTTCCATTGATCCCAGCTACAACTCCTTTCCGATGCCCTAGAAGCTTCTCTGGAGTTTCTTTGTTGGAGAGATAGGATTATACGCCAGCTCCTAAAGGCAAGGCACCACTATTTAAAGAGTTAAGTGTGAAGAGGAAGAAAAGTATTAGCTGAACTTCCCAGAAGTAAGCTTTTCCTACTGCTATATTTTCAGTACAATTTATTTAGTTCTATTGGCACTCTGGGGTTTGTTTGTTCACTTGGGATTTTTGTTTGTTGTTGTTTGTGTGTGTGTTTGGTTAGTAGGATGTCCTTGCAGCACAGTTTGCATTTCTTAGGGGAGCTGGTACCTTCTCTCATCCCGTCCTCCCCCCCTTGCCTCTTCATCTGTCTCTGTTTTGTGAGTGTTGTCAATGCATGACGCTTACACTCCTCGTGCAGAGCTGGTAGCGTGTGTCCAACATCTCCCAACCCCTTCCTTCACCTCTCTGCTCATCATTGACTCCGCCTTCCTCTCTGCACAAATTCTTTCCCACTGCAATGGCCTATCCTGGATCTCTATGGAAAACTAAGAAATGTAAAGAAATATAAAATCAGAGCTGATCAGATAGCTCAGCGGACTAAAGCGCTTGCTTAGGCAGAGTACAGAGTCTGAAACTGGATCCCCAGCACCACAAACTGTGCAGGCCCCACCTCCTGGGGACACACTGAGATGGTGATTGTGACTGGATGTGGTGGCGTGCGCCTGTAATCCCAGCACTTCACAGGCTGAAAACAGAAGGATCACTACGTGTCTGAACTACGTAGTGAGACCCGGTAGACCCTGTACCGCATACTCAAATAAATAAATAAAATAATACATAAATAAACCCTTTTTAAAAGAACAAAGAAAAAAATCACTAAACTGGCTTGACCTAGCCATAAGAAGATTATTGACAGCCTGAGCGAAATTCAGGAATCAGAACACAATAAAAGGAATACTAACACTCTACAGTGTCTAGTAGTTTCAAAGTACTATGTTATTTCATAATGATATGAATCAAGTATAGTGCAGTGGTTAGAATTTATGGCTGCCTCACTAAGATAAAGAAACAGCAGTAGAGAGGTTAAGTAATGGGCCCAAAGCCACACAGCTGGAAGAGAGCCAATTTTGACATCAACCAGGACCTTCTGATCGCCTGGCCAGAATCTTTCGTACTATACCAACATCATAGCCATCCCCAATGAAAAGACAGCAAGAGGCAGGAAAATGAAAGAAAAATACAAATTGTCCCCCTTGAGAAAGGCAATGAGATCTTATTACAGCTCCGATAACGAAAGCATCGGCTCTTTCTCCTTCCATGGAGCAGAGCACCCCTGAGATTAAGTGACAATGAAAATGGCATCCTCAGTTCTAGCGGGGGTGGTCAGGGCTGTGCTTTCCATTTTCCAGTTGCTGAGTTTTATATATTTTAAAGAGCCGTGTAACGTACAACACTAAGTACATGGTAGATGTGATGAGAACTGAAAAGTTACAAATCTGTATTGTGCCCAAGAGTTTGCTTTAGAAAAACTTCTAAACGTATGTGAAAAGAAAGTGTTAGGAGTGAGAATACTATGAAGAGAGATGTATAAGAAAAAACCACAAAGATGAATACATTTGCATGTTCTTTCCTCCATCGCAGCACCGCTGCCCCCATTTCTTCCTTTTCTAGCAGGGTTGGAGGAGGAGAGGAAAGAGAAGGGGGAGAATTGGAATGCAGTCAGACATCAGAAGTTGCCCAGGCAAGACAGGAGCAAAGGCATTTAACAAAACCAGCGCGTTGCTCCGAAAGCCTCGGCCTCAGCTTGATCAACGATTCTGCAACACGGAATCATTTTTAATTTAATGCTTCTGGGAAGTGAGGGGGGGACCCGTCAAGCACAGGCACAGTTGGCAAGAGCTGGGTATTAGCATTTGGCAGCATTTATTATTGCTGCTTATGATGGCATAAATTAGGTTTATGCTGATATAATTAATAACCCTAAATTTGGGAATAATAAATAGTAATATTTATTAGGAACTGCAATATCTGAGGAAGGTATATGGAGCCCTCCCTCTCCAGATGCATCTCGGCGGGGAGGCAGCTGTGGGAACGGGGTGAGGGAGGGAGCCGTGGGGAATGCACCCCCAGAACCCAGTGCCAGCCCTACGCATCATGTAGCACTATGTTAATGATTTAGCAGCAGGGCCGTGAGAGTTCACAGAGCAAAAAAAAAAAGTGCCATTTGGATCTCCATGAACAAGTGCATCAGCAAGATTGAGCGAGTCCTGTTTCCTTCCAGAGCCAGAGGACCCTCAGCTGTCTCACCCGCACCTTGCCGTCCTTGCCATACAGAGATCGGGACAGTGTATGAGACACCATGTTCTCCCTTCCTCATTCCACCTGTCAGAAGAGGCAGCACACAGATCCTGAACATTCCCTGGGCACCATTACTGGAGAATGATTGACACATCTTGCCTGGAAAGAATTTAAAGTAGAAAACAGTTTCTTCTGCATCTTTTTCCTTTAATTTAAATGCATCTCTGTCTTTCATTTTATAAAGTTGTAAACGAAAAATATGAGATTGAAAGGTCCTCATAAATGGTCACTTTTTTGCCTAGGAAAATATCTTAGAATTCAAAACCCACAGCTATTTTCATCCCCATTTATTTTCCATTGAAGGCGAGAATTAAACAGACAAAATTATAGTTCCTCCAAGTGGATCAGAGTAACAATCTTTTCCATTTTTTAAATACAAAGAAAGTGAAGCAAAATGAAAGAGATTGTATAATCTTTGCCCACATCTGTCCAGAGTCCATTAACAGAGATACACAACCAGGGCAGCATCAGAATCCAGAATGACATTTTCATCCAAACATTCAGCTTTTTGCTCCATGTCCAAAATGTTTTGTTTTTTTTTTTTTTCCTTAGAAACAAATACAGCAAAAAAATTTTCATCTACTGTTAATTCTGCTGAGTTACAAACAGTACAAAGTGACAAAGCCATCTGAATATAATGGACGTGATTGTACATTTCAGTACTTCCTGTTCCGGGAAGCTCGGTCGAGTCTAGTAGAGAAGGGGCAGATAACTGGGACAGGGTCAGCTTTCAGAGCTCAGAGACTACAATCTTTGCATAGCAGAGGTTCCTCAGAGGGAGGCCACAGGGAGAGCTTTGAATTGCCGTGGGCTCCTCTGCAAGAAAATATGTGGAGTCCGTCCACCCTTGCAGAGGGAGAACAATTCTCATGTCATGCCCAACATCACCAGCATCACATCTACACAAAACATGCACTCAATCCCTTATCTCTGTAGAGGTCATAAAGCTTGTAACACATTCTCCTGCAGGCTCAAGACACAATGTCTTGCTGAGTTACAGCAAAAGAAGAAGAGAAACAGAGGGGAAGATGGAGACATACAGATAGAAGAGACAGCAACGGAAAGTCACCTTCTAGGAGGCTGACCATCCGACAGCCTGTCTGATCTACTTCTTCCTGCTCCTACTCTCCCTCCTGAAGATAGCCCTTGTTTTCTGCTTTTGGGTCTTTTTTATGGGGGAACACTGCAGAACTCACACCTACAGGTATGACATACAGGGAAGAAGTAGGCACACAGATGTCAAACTTCGACCAGCAGGTTGATGGAATCACACCCTTCCCCATGAGCCTTCCTTGCCTGAAAGGATCTGTAGAGCTCAAGCTTATAAAGCCTGCTGGCAACTAACCAGGCACAAAAGCAGGCTCTCGGATGCATCTGCAGTTGTTCTTTCGAGACTGTGAATGATAACTGAAAAGGAGAGGAAGAAACAGAGCATGTTACATAACCATAACACACACAGGTGCAATGAAGATTGCACGTCTAGTGGCTAGGACACACATTTTCTCTCCAAGTGGAACATATGGTCAAACATTGCTGAAGGTGTATCTATAAATTTGTTCATGCTAACATCTTTAATTATGAGTGAATGATTTAATGAATCAAATAAATGGATGGATGGATGGATGAATAGACTATATGTTCATTTCTAACTGAAGTTCTTGTAAAGGCCTCTAGAGTTCTTCCTCTGGCCTGCAAGCACCTTGACTAAGAACCATATTTTAAGAGATTTCAAATAAGATCAGGTGCACCCAGAGTTAGGCTTAGGAAAGAGATATTAGGCACATCCCAATTCCCATGTCCTGTGCCATATCTTTCCAAAGATGTCTCCAAGAAGAGGCATACTGAGCTTAATTCCTGACTCCAAAACCTGTAAATTATGTGACAGATCTTCAGTGTGTCACTCAATTTTCTTTTGTTTCAATTTGGTTTTGTTTCTCACTACAGAAGTAAAACATGTACCTTTCAATATGGTTATAGTCATCAAAAGTTATAAATATAAAAAGCAAAATCATGATTATTCAATCAGATTAGCTAAAAGTAGAAAGAATGGCGATGTGCAGTGTCAACAAGGGCACAGGGAGACAGCACTGCCACCCATCACTGGAGGAATTTGTAAATTTTCGGAAGAGGAAAGTCAGATAATAACAGGCATCAAACACAATATGTGATGTCTTTACTTCATTGGAGGAATATCACCAGAAGAGAGCTGGGTCAAATGGAATTTATGTTTTTAGAGTTAGGGAAATTCTCTTTAGTAATTTCCACATGGGTTGTATTACTTTGCATTCACAACAATGATGGAGAAGGGTGCCTTTATGCCCAAAACCTCCCCATCATTTCTGGATACATGCATACTATGTCTACAGCAGTGCAACTCACATCAGTGAAATCTTGGCAGCAACCTACGGGCCCACCTGCTGATAAGTGGATAAATAAAGTGCATCATAGATACACAATGCAGGAGTATTCAGCCATAAAGAAGGATAAATTGGAGGAAGACAGATATACCTGGAAACTGTAATGTTACATGACATAAATTACATGCAGATGCTAAATGTCACATGGTTTCTCTTGTATGGAAAACCCAAAATATAAATACCTGAAAAAGCGAAATGCAGCACAGATGACAGGAAATAGGGGAGGTAGATTTTGTGAAGATGGGAATGGGGTGTGCAGATGAAGGAATATGGAAGAGTCAGGTATACAAAGTGAAAATGATTAAGATGTGATATGTGTGTGCACCAATTTCCCAAGAGGGATCTCATTAGTAGGTATCACAAGCAAATGCTAACAAAAAATATTTCCCCATCAAAAGAATTTAGAGACTCTAAAAGTAATAAATGCTATATCTAGAGCTACAGAATATATTTATTGATTGAACTGACTACACTTGGAAACTTATCTTACAGGAAGGATCAGAGAAGTTCATTAAGACTATAATAAGAATGTTCATCTGTTTGTTTTTTGTAATGAAGAATTCATTAAATTAACTATGTTCCAAGGGCTGGCCTGATAGCTCAGTGGACTAAAGCACCCTGCTTTGGCAGAGCACAGCAGCCAGGGTTCGATGCCCAAGCCTGCTGTGCTGGCCCTACTCCCAGGACTCCCTGAGACAGCAAATGAGACTGGGCATGATGGCATGCACCTATAAACCCAACACTAGGGAGGCTGAACACAGGTGGATCACTACGAGTCCAATCTACATAATGAGACACTATATATTTTTTTCTATATTTCTAAATACAGAAAAAAAAATAACTACAACCCAGCAGTAGTATAAGATCTCAATATTAAATATACATTATAGCATTTGAATTCTTTGCATAGGAAGATGTTTGATGTACTAAAAGTTACACCAAAAATATAGTATTTTGAAATTTTCTGATTTGATATAGATATACAGTTGCATCCAAAGATATCTAATAGATAAAACTAAAATTTACAGATGAATAACGTCATCTTTAAATTGCTTATAATGTTTTAGTCTGCTATTCAAGAAGATGTCCAGGTTAGCAAAATTCTTGAAGCATTATGTAATGACAATAGATAGTAATGTGAATGATGTCTCTTGGAATTATGTAACACAGTAGTCCTAAATTTGAATGCTTTCAAACTTCTTCTTTAAGCTTTTTTCTAAAAGTATACATGCTGAACCTTTTAACTTACAAGTATGGCATTTTTGTATTGGAAAAAAACAAAACCATTTTTTAAAGAAACAAATCACCACGATAGTACATATCAGACATTCAGTAAAGAGACACCTTGGGCTTATTTTCACATATTGTCAAAGTCAGCAAATCACAGCCCCTAGACTCCCTTTCCAGTTGGCTTTCCAGTAAGTTCTGCCAATAAGAGGCATTAGGGGAAAACAGAAAGGTGGGATAAGGGAGAAAAGGCAACCCTCTCTGGATTATTTCCATTTCCAGTTAATGGCTGAAACAACTTGCAGGAGAGACCAGCTTATTCCCTTGCCATCTGAATACAAAGCACTATAGATACCTTTATATGCCACGCAGCACACCGCATCCACCAAAGCCCAAGACAGGCAAGTTCCCTTCACAGAGCTCCAAGCACCCGCCTTCTCGAGGCCTCCCTGACCCTAGGCTCTGGAGCTCCACCCCTGAAGAGGCAGGAAGCTGCTTCTTTAGTTCTTTGTTGCTTGAGCGTGTTCTTTCTCAACTATCAGATTTCACCCATCTGTGGGAGTCGATTCCTGTGTTCACAGATTATCTTTTGAAACATCTGGCATCCTAGATATATCATTTCTATCATTAGAAAATGATAAGGAATTTTCATCATTTTAATGCCTCCATTTTACTGAGCTCAGCATGTTAGCCATCACACTCACTGTTCCCTTAGAAACTTCACTTAGTAGGGCTTCTCCCCTCCAGCAATCTTGGGCATTGCTACTTTCTTTAAATCTTAGTAGCACAGCTGAAACAAGACTGGAAGGGTTATTAACATTTAACAGCAAATGATATAAGAAGAAGACAGCTTCTCTAAGAAAATTTAAGCCTGATGATCTGGACATCTGTGCTCCTTCTCAAGTGCCCAGTTAAGGTGCTGTCTCTCCCGGTCTCTCCCCCAAGACCAGCCACCTGCCCTCTGTAGCTCATGCAGACTCTCTCCTCACACTGGAATCTTACTAATTTAAAACTTAGGAGGAGTTTCTCTTTCCCCGAAGAGCCCATTTCTCGGCATTTTTTCTTGTTCTCTGATTTTCCCTGTTGAAGATGGCTGACAAGAGGAATAACCAACCTCCCAGATGACCAGATACCCTCCCTCTCCACAGGAGTCTTTACAGCCACCAGCCTCAGGGACCACAGTGCAAACTCCAAGAGGGCTCAGTGCCATGATCAAGCACCATTTCCTGAGCTACTTGTACTGACCCTTGTGAGCAAGAGGGAAGCTGAGGCAAAAGCTAGGGTTGAATTTCTTACCAGTCTGTTGTGCCTATGGAAGTTTTCCTTCAGTTCTTACTTGTATGAATTAATACACTAACACACACACACACACACACACACACACACACACACACACACACACACATATATATATATATATATATATATATATATATATATATAATGTCCTCTTCCTACTTAAATACCACTGATTTGTGAAACCCCAAAATTTGAGACTGCCTATTGCATTCTTAACTGAATATATTAAAAAGGAGAAGAAAAGCAGGGATATGACTCAACTCAGAGATAAAGTAAGTGCAATGGGATGACCTCAGTCCTGTCTGATTCTTAAGAGCTCAGTGCAAAGACTACATAATGGCCAGTGGAAGGTGAGTTCTGTGACCGTAAATATTCAAGGTCAGCTGGATGGGATGTACAGTCTAAAACTGGCAGAAATGGGAATGGGTATGTCCTCTAATGGGGAAAACTGGCAGGACTGGGTAGAATGTCAAGGACACAGCCAAGCTAGAAATTCAAATTTCATCAAGGGGAACCCAAGGTAAACTAATTCATGTATTCTTGTCCAACATGGCAAAAAAGTGGGGGTGCCTGTGCCCTAGCTCATCCTGAACTCCCTGAATATAAATTAGGGAATCAACAAGACTGATTTCAAAGTCTATCTGCTGATGGGGCCAAATGATACTTGTATCTTTGTGTCTGGTGAGAAAAGGCTGATGAACACGGGTTCTGCAGTTAGACTGAATACAACTGCCAGCTTGGGTACAAGCCAGTGTGGACCCTGGAAAAGCTGCACATATGTGCATCCTGGCGTCTGCATGTATGTTTTCATTATCGACACAGTTTTCCATACCACTTCCCCCTTGAACTAGTGATGCTATCTTGAATAATTTATTCTGTCTCTTTGATATCTATTTCTTTATTCTTTAAAGGACTAGAACTAAGTAAGTATAAGACCCTTCTCTCCACTAGAATATCTGAAGGCCATTTGGTTCAAATTTCCTTAAATCCTGCAACAAAGAAGTACAAGAAAGAGACAAGTTCTAATCCCAGATCTGGAATAGCAACTATTTAAAACTGTACCCAGGATTTAATTCCTGTGTGCTCAAATTTTCTTACTATAAATTGCAAAGAGCAAAAGCTACACTAGTTGGGTTATAGTGGTAATTAAATGAGACAATATATGTAAAATAACAAGGTCATTCCTCAGCCCATAAAACCTGCTGAATATTTTTTTAAGATAAAGCCTGTAGGCTTTCTTCTCATAGTAAGCAAAGATTTCACAACCCATTGGCACTAACTTGAAATGGTCCCAGATTGTTAAGCTTTTCTTGTCTGATTTTCTTCTCTGAATTTTATGGTTTGATTTGTTCCTTCTAGTGCATCCAGCTACTACTACTTAATACCTTGATGCGTTTATTTGTAAGTCCTCTGCTTTTTGCTGTTGTTTTTTATCCATTCATGCCAATCTTAGAAGGCAATAATGAAACTTACAGAGTTGCATGCATTGTACGAATCTATATGTTCTGATTCTCCTGTGATGTCTGTGTGATGAAGTCTGTGTGATGACTATAAAAATCATGTTGTCACTATTGCTCAATAACCAAATAATTTAAAATGGGAATTCCATTTGGCTTGCTTCTCTCTCTCTCTCTTTTCCTCTTGATGTCTACCCTTTGAGCTTCTCAGAGGTCACCTGCCTTCCCCTCTGTGCCCACACGGGTCCACCCAATGGGATTATGTGCTTTCTAACCAATTTGCTAACTCATCACTCTTCCTCACCCCAACTTGGGAAGAATTCCAACAGTCAATGAGACACTGTCCTAGTTCTCATGCACCAAGAAATCAACCCAATTCCATATAAACTACAGGTCAGCAACATGCAAACTGTTTCTTTTGGAATTTAACACAACCATCCGTCTTCATACTTTGTGTTTTCCTATTCAGATGTGTGTTGCTAAGAGATCCAAGGTTTGGCCATACCCACTATATTTTTGCTAGGAAACCTTGGCTTTATCTCTCTGACCACTACTTTTATGAAAATCTCCCAGCTAACCTCAGAGGCTCCTTCACCATCACCACAAGAGGAAACAACTCTACTTATACATGTTCCTCAAACTCCACCATGGGCTATGACTACTTGTGATAGAAAACTACAGTGTAGTCAGTGACATGCCAAAGTTCAGCTTTAGGTTTTCTAATCTTTACACATGAATGTGTCATTACTGATCAGATAATATACAGGACAGTTCTGTCACTTTCGAGAAGGTTGTTAATAATGTCATGTTTAAAGAAAAATCACTGAGAGCAAGAATGTCAGAAACATTATCCCATAAATAACATGTAGGTAAGGCTCATTAAACTGGGTAAAGATGTTGTTATAGTTTGCATATAGGTGTTCCTCCAAAGCCTCATGCAGCCATTTGGCAGCTTCTGGAATTTGTAATGGATTATTGTGAAAATGGGTGCTGTACCTCCCCTGTGGCAGGTGATTTGCATTTCAGTGTAAGGAGAAAGAGAAGTTGGCTGCTTCAGCCTCTGCTAGCTCTCTTCCTTCACTCTTGCTCTTAGCTGCCACCATGAAAGGTTGCCTTCTGTCATCTGCCACTCTCTCTGCCTTGGAGCCAGCTGAGTACGGACTGAAAGTTCCAGGGATTGTGAGCTAAATAAACCTTTCCTTCCCTCATTTTGAGTGTCGGGTATTTGGCCCAGCAATAAGAGTAACTAAGACAGATATCATAGGAGAAAGTTTAGGCCTTTATAAGAATAATGTGATTTTACCCTTGGGGTGTCCTATGAGAAGACTTCCTAAAATAGGTGAGGCTCAAAGGGCAATGATTAAAGCATAGTATCCCACAAATCCACCTGGAATGAGCATCCCTAAAATGGAATGTCTCTCACAAAAATATCTTAAGTAGAAGTTAGACAAACCATGCTAAGCATCTTCTAAGAAAGGTTCAAGAGTTCAGACTTTAAACATGTTTCTTGTGAAAGGTAACAGATCCATGGTCCTCTCCAGGCTCTTTGGAATAATGTTCAATCATCTGCAACCATTCCTAGTGGTGCAATAAGGCTATGATCTCCAGGCCTCCTTCAGCCAGAACTATTTTGACTAGCCAAGTGATCTACAAAGTGCCTTGAACTTCATGATGAAAGATGCTATATAAATGAAAAGGGTAATTTGAGTCATAATAAATAATAGTAATGATGATGAATGCCAGTGTCACTAAGGAGAAGCTGGCCTGTCATTTGGGAGTAGAGAGTAACCAGCTGTGAGCTGGAAATAATGTGCATCCCAGCCAAGAGGATCCTCAGTGACTGAGATCACATTAACCTTTAAACCAAAGACCTGGAGCAAGCCCCTGACCTGGAAGTGTGAGCATTTAAAAATGGAAGAAACTTTAGTACTTAATCCCTGAGCTTTAATGTTGCCTTGGGTTTAGGAGACCTTTTCCCAGAAAGGTCAACAGGCAGCACATTGTCCTCTTCGAACAGAGGAGAAAACTGAGAAGGTCAGGGAAAGAGTCAGATTTCCCCATCAGAGCTACAAGCCCAAGTTCAGCGCTCTTTCCACTCCCTGCTATCCTCCTGACAATTCTGGGGAAGATGACGGGTTCAGTCAAGAGCCAACTTGGACAAGAAAATGTTGAAATAGGATCATGTCCCTGGGGATGCCTTGTTTAGCTGTTTTCCATCCATTTAGATGGGGAAAGCTCACTAGGAAAATCTTTAGCTGCTCTGGGAGAGAGAAGTCACTCATTGATGTCCTACATCAGTTACCCCGAGTTCAAGGAGCACACAGGAGGAATCAGAAGAGTTGCATACCATCAGAAAGGACATTACTGCAGGGTCTTCCACAGCCTGAGGTCACAGTAACCCTGACTAGTACCAGAGGCCTGTTTGATGCTCCTTAGTGATCCAGACCTGGCTTTTCCCCACATCACAAGGGACCCCGCTCTCTTCCCCATAAACACGCCTTCAAATTCCATAAAAAATTATAACATAAATGAGCTTAATTAAAATATGTGATATAATTGCCTGCTTGGCAAGTTCAAGGGCCTGGGTTCAATTCCAAGTGCACTTGTTATGCCAGGCCCAGGATCTTGGACATGAAACTGGGCATGGTGGCACATGCCTGAAATCTAAGGAATAAGGAGGCTGAGACAAGAAGATCACTATGAGTCTGAACTGTGTAATAAGATCCTGTAACAAATAAACTTTAAAAAATAAAAAACAAGAAGAATGTATTGCCTATCTTTTGCTCTCTTTTTCTATTGTATAATTTTATTTTTATAGTCTACAGCTTTGTACTTGGCATGATTTACTAAATTACATTATTTAGAAATTATGCTGTTCTCTTTTTACATTTTATCATCTTTATATTTTTAACCTTATTTAACAACCTAATTTCACTTTGTTTATCCTTCAAAACTAATCTATTCAGAGTTTTTAAACATTTTAATTTTCTTCAATTCAAGAAATCAACTATTTCATCTTTCTTAAATCATTCTCATGTCCTTTGATCTCTTTGAAGTTCTGAGTTTCTTTTTAGTATTTGTTAATAATTCTCCATTTATCTCTTCCATTCCATCATTTTAATGTTCTTTTCTCATCCATCTAAACCTGTGTTTGTGATTATTTACTATTGATGTTTGAAAGTATAGAGTTTGTAATTTGTTGCTTTTCAAATTAGTTTTAAACTCAACATATTCTGTGTCTCCTATATTTTGTTTTTCCATCAGCTACAATATCCACTTTTATAGTATAAAGAACCATCTTTGACCACAGGCAGAGGCTTCATTCCAGCAGCAGGTCTGAGATCGTATTGGTGAACAGTAGCCCTGCCCCTCCACTTGCTCTCATCTGACCTTGGGGCCCTCCTCTGAGCCTTCTCTCTCAAGCTCTGAGAACGTGGACCCTTTTCAACAGACCTCATGGAACAAAGCAATCTTCTCTTCCATCACGCATTCCCAGGGCACACAGAGGCTGAATAAAGAGAAGAATGGCTGCAACTTTTTCTTCAACTGGTGTTCTGTTTATCTATAGAGACACCCTCACTTCAGGCATTTCTAGAATCTCATAGAATATAATTGAAGATAAAAGATTTCTCTGTAATACATATTAAAAGGTAAATATGAAAATATCATGAGACCAAAATGACAGTTTGAGTCCTAAACTTGCCACTAATGCACCATGTGATTTGGGCAATCATTGGATGACCCTGGACACTAATTCTCCCTTTCTGGAAAAAAGCATTGAACTAGATCATTTTTTCTAGCACTGATTGTCAAGACAGACGTATCTTCTATTTAAAAAAACTGTAAAACTGAAATAAATGTGTATGGAGAATACACTGTCATTTCTACTAAATATATAAAACTACTTGTACCACATATCAATAACAAAAATTGTCTTTCAGGTACCAAAGCCTCTCCATCCACACATTGTGAATGATAGGACAATTCATTACTATGGTAGCATAAGTGCAGGTCTTGTCTACCCCATGATATGACATACTTGCCGTTGATGACTCCATCTGGATTTAGCATAGGGATTATCTTGAAGATGAAGTTTTCCCTCAGTAGCCTGGCCACAGGGTCGTTGCTGATGAGGAACTCCAAGGTACCCTTCATCACCCAACTGGCATTGCTCTCTCCAGGGTGAGCTCGGGCCGTGATCACCTGATACGGACGATGTCCTGCAGAAAAGCAGACAAAAAGGATAAAACCTAAATATCATTTCTGTCAAGAGAATCTCCAAGGACCAGAACTGTACCTGACAGGCATAAAGTTCTAAATAGGTTGATAGTTTCTAATACATATCTGATCTGCATTTGTCCATTTTCCATTTGCCTTCATAATCTGCAAGAATCAAGAGGGTATTAAATTAAAGCTCAAGGCTTCTAGGAAAAAGTGTAAATAATAAGTATCATGAAAAAGAAAGAAGCAGATTTCAAAGCAATTAGCTTTCCAGAGTGCATGAGCACAATGTTGCATGTCACAGATTTGAGATTGAATCTTACCTTCATCGATTACCAGATGGGAGATTTTAGGCAAATGATTTAATTTTTTGAGGTTATTTGTTCTTCTGTAA
The DNA here is from genome assembly GCA_004027025.1 of Myocastor coypus. NCBI lineage: Eukaryota > Metazoa > Chordata > Mammalia > Rodentia > Myocastoridae > Myocastor > Myocastor coypus. Next base: position 59,891 of record PVJA010002214.1, on the reverse strand, counting down.
AATGGGGACAATAACCAAGTGACTGCTAGAAAAACAAAAGGATGTAGCTATAAAGTGTTCATTCTTTTTTTTTTTTTTTTTTTTTTTTTTTTTTTTTTTTTTTTTTTTTTTTTTTTTTTTTTTT
>PVJA010002214.1:0-59667 GCA_004027025.1 Myocastor coypus | reverse complement strand
ATCCACTGCTCTCTGGCTACTTGATGGATGAGTGAAATACAACGCCTGAAGACTACCTAGGATCACAAGGGCTCCTTCACAGGAAAAGTATTGAAGAACAGAGCATAGGTGGATGCACTGCTAACTGAAGGAAGTGCTCATCTTCCTTTCTCAGCTGGTTTAACACACCTGGAGCATCATAGCACAGAGATGTGCTGTGAGAACATGTCTGGGCTCAGGTAGAAAGAGTGTTTTGACTAAGTGATGATGTGTGTCTCTCACACACTCAGGAAAGAAGTATAGAGAAGGGCAGCATCATAGCAGGAATGTGTGGTGTCTGTTGTATCCCCTAACCCAATGTTTTATTTGCAACTGCTTCTTTCTCTTCTGTATCATCATTTAGTTCCTCATTGCTCCTAAACTTACTCTAATAAGCAAGGATGCCAAGAAAAAATATCACAGCTGCTAAAACAACTGAAAATTCAGTCAGTAATCATGTTTCCAAAGAACTCACATTTCTTAGTTAAATCTGTCTTTTTTCTTACTCTGAAAAAAATTAATTTATGAGGACACAAACTGTATACCAAATTGTGCACAAAGAAAAACAGAGTAACTTCAGATAAAGGAACAAACGGAAGAGACAGTAGTAGACAAAAAGAATAAATAATAAGTTTCTGAATCACATTGATTATTGGCAAGATCAAAAGAAAAGTTCTATCTGTCTCTTCCGCGTTTCTGCTACTGGTCATTAATGCACTGATGTCTAGATGTAAGGGTCATAGGCAGATGCATTGTTCTGACTATGGTGAGAGTAGCTTGCTTCTACTCCTTGTAGGTCATCTGTACAAAGAGATAATACTCAGTTGCATTTTGCTTAAGCAGGTATCTTGAACATATTCCAGGAATTTCAGTAGGAACTGGATAGAAATCGTTGAATAAATTACAGTCCTTGTTCTCTAAGAGGACATAGCCTTTGTCAGAAATGACACAGACACAAGTAAATAAGGACAGCGAGCTAAGAGAGGGATACACACAGCACCCAAAATAAACCTGACAGAGAAAGATAAGGACATTTGCAGAACTGCCATGGTATTCTGGGCCTTTCAGAGCATGTATCATCTTTCCAGATAGAGAAGGTGAGATGGATCATTGAAGTAGAGAGAAAAACATGTGCCAAAAATACAGGGCAAAGAGAAGGAGTGCACTCAAAGAAGAGAAGTTAGGTGTGATGGAAGCAAAGCTTCAAGTGGTGAAACAGGAATTTACAAAAGTAGGCAGGTGTCAAAGGGATAAGATCCCTTTGCTTATGTATTTTGCATAGGGATTTAGCTAATCCACACAGTTCAAATGTCTTCAACAACAGGGTCAGCATCTCACTAGCATCCTGTGATCAATAGTGGAATCCATTTCAGAAACATCAATGACCAATGAAAATATAAATGTTAGCTTCCATTATACAAAGCATAAACTGCTGTCTGTCTGTCCAACACTCTTTCTCCCCTTCAAACTACCAGATCTTTGAATTGGACAGGGGATTTATCCAGATTGAAATACTCAGCTCCACTGAACCTCTGCAAATAGACATGGCCATGTAAAACAGCTAGGGCCGAAGAAAAGTAAATGGTAAACAGGATGGATCTCTCTTATGTTTAATCTTCTTCTTTTTTTTTTTTTTTCTGGTACTGGGAAATCAAACTCAGAGCCTTGTACTATGAGGACAATATGTATTGTGTTAATGATTGTGGCTGTCCTACTAAGTGCTCTGAAACTGTCTCGTTATTTCTTATTAAAAGTACTAAACAATAAAAAATGTTTTAAAATGTCAATAAAGAAGGAAAGAAAGATGAATCTCTCTGTAAAGTTTATTAGAAGGGATGGCTTCAGCTTACAAATGCTTACTTGGCTTTAATGTTTGTCTTTTATTTCTTTTTCCTGTCTTACTCATAAATGCAACATCTTCCTGTAAGGGAGTCACTTTAAGAATAGAAGTCTTACTAAGTGTGCTAAGTACAGTGGCCATAAAGATAGAGACAGGATTCTTATGTTTCTCAACCAATTTCACACACATTTACTGGATATTTAAATGCAATAAGTTGGTATATCTATAAACCACTATATTCATGTTTCTGCTACATGTTGTATACAAGTCTAGCACATGGAAAAAAGGTCAGGTTTCAAATCATCTCTATAATAACATGATGCCACATGACAGATGACAGGGTGCACTTTTTGGATTTGTGAGGAAAGCATGAAACAGTGAGTCGAAAGGGGACGATATTTGCCCTGATGGTCCAGAAAAGAACAGCTGAGGGCCACTGTTTTAAGAAAAGGTGAGTTGATGAAGGCTTTCCTCAAGAAAAAGATAAGTCAGGAAAGCCAATGGTTGCACTGTAGAGAAACAATTCTGACATTATTAGATAATAAATTATCCTAACCAGAGACAGCTTGGCACTATGATTCATGAATAACTTTTATGTGACATTTTCAGGGTTCTAACTCCAGCCCCATTATTTTCTTTTTTTTTTTTTCAGCCCCATTATTTTCTACCACAGATAAATTATGTAAGTTTCTGAAGAAATTAAGCATTGAGTTATCTTAATACATCCAAGTTGGTGTGATGGAATATTACAGACTAGTTGGCTTCAAAACAACAGAAAGTTATTGTTTATAGTTCCAAAGACTAGGAAGTCCCTGATCAAGGTCCTGAAAGTTTTGGTTGTTGGTAGCAACCTTCTTTCTGATTCCTAGTGGCCTGTGTCCTTGATTGGTACCAACAAGCTACAGGCATCAATATCTCTCATGAGGACTCTATCTTGATGACCTAGTTACTCCTGAAAAACTCCACCTCCTAATGCCATCAGGTCAGCGTTTAAATTTCAACATAGAATTTTAGGGAAATATAAATATTCACCCCATAAAAAATTAGGCATTCTTCATGCAATAGTAATGATTCACTAACTGAAAGCTTGTAAGTACTCATATCAGGCAGGGTAAGGCAGCTATACAGTTAGCTAACAGAGCAGAAGTGAAATCCCTAAAGATTAACTTTCCCACTGTGTCGTTTGTTCACAGTCACTTTCACTCCTTCCAAAGCAAGCTGTTTCAGCATCCAAATAAAAGCTCATTGAGGAATAAAGAGGCTTGATGAATTTGCACCCAATCTGTGGCCCATTTTCCGTTGTATAATTCCGTATCACTCTCTTTGTGCTTTTCGAACTATGTACATTTGCTACAAATTGGACAATTGTAAGTGCTTCTGGCCCAGTAAGAAGAAATAAAAAATAGCTCACGCTCTTGTAAATTTTTGACACCCAGTGCACACGGTTATTGTCTGGGCCACTTGGCTTCTATTGCCTTACATACCCACGACAATGCAGTGCATTAGTCAATAAGCCAAATGCAAGCTGCTACAGAGACATCAGCAATGTGTTTCTTTCCTTGGGAGAGACAGTTCGGTATTATGCTGTGCCATATCACACTCCAAGGCCCGCACGACATTTTAGCATTGTGAAGAAACCAGTGGGAAAAACAGTGGGTTCTAATGAAGACATAAGCAGTATTTCAGCCCTTTCTAGTTGGTTTTCTTCTTTTCCCTCTGTGCCTTGAGACAATTTTTTGGTCGTATTGGTGAATTAAACTTATGGGAACATTCCGTTGCAGCGGCAAATAGCACTCCAGAGAACTTATAATAGACAGCAGCTGAATGTAGTGAGCAACGCTGATACCATGTGGTTTTTCTTTTTGTAACTGACAGTTTCAGTCTTAGTAACATATCTCTGTCTAGGGTTGACAAAATACTGTCAGGTACCCATATTTAGATTATTTCTCTGCAATTTAGAAAACCTATTCCAGAGATTACTACAAAATATGGAGTGAAGATCTGATCATATTTTAAATATTAAAATAATGTAAAATATATGTTAGTGGTAATTACCTCTATAAAGAGAAATGAGAAACAAGCAGGAAATTTAGCAATGCCTAAGTGATACCTAGCTATGGGCCAGTAAAAATTTGAGCAAATAATGAAGATATGTGTGATGATACACATGTGTACCCCTTATATCAACATCTATTCATTTATTCCTCCTTTCTTTCAACAATGTAGATTGAACTCCTGCTGAAACTCTACCGGACAGTGAAGATTCCAAAAGAAATAATGATTTCCTCCCTGTGGGTACTAATAATTATCTGCTGACAAAGACAGGCACATGAGTAATTACCATCCAATGTGATCAGCGACATTCATCAAGGCATCTTCAAATCACAGTGGCGTGCTCATTATGGAATTATTGGTAATAATGCACACAACTGGAAATGACTTCAGTGTGCATCCATAGGAAACTTGCTAAGGAGTGATACATAAGGCAGAACACTATTCAGCTGTTCAAAATGACACAGTTTTTCTGCTGACACAAGAAGATGTATCAGTGGCAAAATAGTGAATGCTCAATGTTCTACACCCAAACGCAGAGCTTTTGAAAGCTGTTTGAATTATGGGGCCACGGTAGCTTAGTGTGATGTCAGGAGGTAGGGTCTGGGGAGGAGAAGGAGGGCTATGGGGGGATGGGCATAGGGTGTATCCCCCTTTCTTGTTGTTTTTTTTTTTTTTCTTTCACCCCCTGTTTCCTGATCACATAATGTGAGTGGGTTTCCTCCCTGGCAGCCACTCCCCACATGCAACTTCTGACCTGATATCAGCCAGCTGTGGACTGAAATTTCTAGAAAACTCAAGCAAAAATAAACCTTGCCTTTAATTTGTTATTTCAGGCACTGAGTCACGGTGAGGTGGAAGTGATTAACACAAAGCAGGCTGTGATTTCAAGGCATATCAGCTAGCACAAAGCTCAGAAAACCTGGAAAGGCATGGAAGTAAACAACACAACTGAAGAGGTGCTGAATGAGGAAGAAGAAAACAGAAATAAAATCAGAAAACAAGCCAGGGAGATAGCTCAGGTGTGTAAGCATCTGCCAACAAGCACAACAGCCTGAGCTTAATCCTTGGTAATGAAAATTAAAAAATTAAAAAGGAAGTTAAACCTTAATTTAAAAAAAATAAGAAACAATCTCCTGGAAGATGAAACAGTAAAACTGAAGTCATAGGTCTAGGCCAAGACTTTCTGAGTGAAATTAAAATGACACACACACACACAAAAAAAAAAAAAAAATAACATCAAGAATCAACAACTGGAGTCACATCTGATTAAATGGCTTCCGCACAGCAAAGAAAGAGCCAGCTGTTCCTCCTATGAAGGATTAATATCTAGAATATATAAAATTAGACTTCCCCAAAAAATAAAAGATCTGATGAAATACAAGGTAAATGAGATGAATACACATATCTCAGAAAAGAAGTATAAATGGCCAATTAATACATAAAAAATTGTTCAACATCACTGACCATGAGAGAAATGTCAATTAGTACAAAGCTGAGGGCCCATCTCACCCTAGACAGAGCTGCCATTACGAAGAAATCAAATAATAAAAAACCCCAGTAAAGTTGCAGGGAAAGGGAAAGCCTTCCATGGTAGTGACGAGAACTAGTTTAAGTGTTCTTAAAATAATGGAAATCTCTGGGAGGTTTCTCAGAACACTAAAATTAAAGCTTCCACTAGACCCAGGTTAGGTGTCTTCCTAAGAGTTAGAGACATCATATTACAGTGGTGCATGCATCCTCATGTTTACAGCACCACAATTGGGAATATCTAAATCTTGGAAGTTGCTTACATGCCGATCTATGAATGGAAATGGATAAATGTAGCACTTACACACAAAGGAGTACTATTCTATCATAAAGGACTAATTTGGACCCTCTATAGAAAAATTAATCTACCCTGAGACCATAATGTTAAGTAAAATAAGCCAGACACACAACCCTATGTATTACGTAGTCGTTCTTACATAAGAAATACAAAATATACATAATTAGCAAAGCAAAGATTGGTAATAGGAAAGAGACGAAATAGATCTTTAGTAAACAGGAAGGCAAATAAGAACATTCTTATGGGAGCTAGGAAAGAGAAAAAGAGATGAAAAGAAAATTCACATGGTACATGGACCAACTCTGCAGATAAATGTAACACTTAATACTACTATTAAAATGTACTTATTAGTATGTTTTATGCAGTGGTAAAATAAAATTTTTAAACAGAATTCTAACTGATCTGTATGCTGACTAACATTTTATATCATTTGTGCTGTTTAATTTTAGGTGTCCTAATCAGTAGACAATAGCACCTATTTATTTTAATTTGTTTTTCCCTAATGACTCATAAGGGCAAGAACTTTTCAGTGTGCTTTTTAATTCATGCGTGTGCTTTTGTAAGTGTTCTTATCTTTTGTCCATGTTTAAATCAGCTTCTTTTCTACTAAACTTGAAAGTTTTTTTAAATTTTCTAAATAAAATTCTTTAACAGATACAGTTGAAGGACAGTTTAGCAAGTTCTTCTCTAATTCTTTAAGTGGGCATTTCATTTGGACTGTGCATTTTGATTTTGAAGCACAAAAGGGTTCTTTTTTAAAGCATCAAATTTATTCAATATCCTTCCTTTTGTAGATATGGATATTTTCTTCCCATTTACAAATAGTCGCCTAACTCAGTTTGACAAGGATTTTCTTCTGTAATAGAGTTCTTCAGATCATTTACATTAGGTCTTATGGCTATGGTATGATGTAAAAGGATGTAATCTTTATCTCTCCTCTCATGGTGTCCTTTAGGGTTTTCTAAGGAATTAAGTTTTCTGAAAATACTAACAGTTTCATTTCTTCCTTTCCAAAATGTAAAGCATTTTTTTCTTGGTTCTCAGCGAGAGAGGAAAATGTTATCCCTGGGGCAAGTGTAGCTTTGTAAAATATGGCCTTAGCGGTCACCCTGGGGGTGTGGGGCAGAATGCTGCTGGCTGCTGAACACCCCACTGCACATAAGCCAAGTCTCCCATAGAATGAACTGTACATCCCAAAATATGAAGGTGGAGGATGAGAAACTCTGGCTCATTATACAATCTGGACTGTGGTCCAATATGGGGCAAAAATGGTGATGATGTAGTTATTTTCCTATTCCCATAGAAGAGAGACTTTTGCCATTAATACATTTGGGTTTCTTGTTTTGTTTTCTTTTGTTTTGTTTTTGTTTTTTATGAATTTAGGGCAGGGTGTACAGGGTCTCGCTATGTAGGTGGGGCTCGCAGTGATTCTCCTGTTCTCAGCTTCCCAAGTGTTGGGATTATAGACTGGTGCCACCACAAGCAGTCTCAATTGCTGTCCCAATGTGCTGCAGATGAGGGATTGAACCCCTACCACTGCACTCTGCTGAAGCAGGTGCTACCATTAACACTTTTGGAAGTGCCCTTTATCAAACAAAGAAAGGTTCCTTCTATCACTCCTTCCTCAGAGGATTTCTCTCAAGTGTTGAGGATCAGAGTCAGAGTTCATGCATGCTCTACTACACAGCTAAATGCTCAGCCTCCTGCAAGAGTGTTCAATTTAATTTATATCAGATTGACCAGTCTACTTCAATGGGCCTACCAGGAAGGAGCCTTAGGACAGGCACCCAGAAGGGCCCCATGCTCCACTTGGATGAGGCTTGGCTGGAAAAAACTGAACACAGCAACCAGACCCAAACCAGGTCAGGTCAACTGGGTTTGAATTCAGTAGATCTAGACCTGGTGAGCTGAGGTGTACTGCTGGGTCCAGCCAAGTCCAGACCAAGGCCCAGACCTACAGGAGCATTCTCATAGCACAGAGGTGACAGCAGGTAACTAGGAACTAGTCCAGCAGGAACTAGTCGGCCTGGAAGACTCCAGGTGCATGAAGGGGAGGTGCCTAGACACAACTCAGGAGAGCTAATTTAAATACAAATTGCTAACTTGTGATCTGCTTTGTTATATAGCTATGTTTGCTTCTGCTGTCTAAAGTACAAACCCATTAGTTACAAAAGCTTGTCAACTTCTAAATTTTGCTGGTTGTTATTAGCATTACTAATTGCACTACTATAAATAGCAAATCGTATCTGCTTTAACCACATGTTCTCCCTTCAATAATCATATCAGGAGGTGCTTAGGTAATAGCTTCATCAAAGCCCTACAGTGAAGGACAGAGGACAGTATCAAAACCAGAATCTCACTCTCAATCAATAGAGAAGGTAAAATCTTGGGACACACAGGAGAGACTTTAAAGAGAGGCTCTGAGTGCAGTGATACAGCTACCTACTACCAAACTTTCACAGAAAGGTATCACAGAAATCAAAATAAGTTGTTTTCTCTAAAATAGAAAAATGATGAAAAGAAGGAGTAAAAGCCAATCTCAAGCCCAGAGTCCACCCAGAACAAACCCAGAAGACCTCAGCATTGAAGAAAGTAGAAGTCACACACCTGAAATCTCTGAAATAATAGCAACTGAAATAAACAACTACAGAAGGGTATATAAGGAAATCAGATCAAAAATAATCTCACAAGATAAAAAAAAAGAAATGATAACTATAATGAAAGAATTTCTAAAGAAGATCCCAATAAAAAATAGAGGAGAATAGAAAAATGATGTAAACCTTGATTGGGCAATATAGGAAAGAAATAGAATGTATGAAGCACATTCAAAGAGATGTACAAGAAATTTAAAATGCCATTAAAAGTTTGCAAAACCATTTGAATGAAGGTACAGATAGACTTTGAGACCTTGAATACACCAATGAGGCTAGTGAAAAGGTAAGGAAAGATCTCTTAAAAACAACTAGGTCCTGGAAATAATAATTCAACAGTTACAAGACAATGCAAAGATGAACAACAGAAAGCTAATAGACATCAGTGGAAAAGTAGGAGGCAACACAAATGATATAAAAAGAATATGGGCAGAAATAACAGCACAAATTTTCCCAAATTTGGAAAAACAATCTGACATTTGGGTAACTGAGGCATATAGAACTCCAAATAATATCAACCCAATTAAAACCACACAGATACATATAATAATCAAGATCCCAGAAATTCAGCTCAGAAACAACATACTAAAAGCTGCTAGAGAAAAGCAAAAGATCATATTTAAAGGAAAGCCCATCAGAATAACAGCAGATTGTGCCTCACAAATCATCAAGTCAAGAAGAGCATGGAGCAAAGTACTATTAGTCCTACAAGAAAACAAATTCCAAGCCAAACTGATCCACTCTGAAAACTCTCTTTCAAGTTTAATAGAGAAGTTAAATACTTCCGTGACAAAGAACAACTAAAGAATTTCATGATGACCAAACCAACCCTAGAGAGAGTACCAGAAGATATTCTAGAAAGGGATCAAAATGACTACAGTGCCAAGAATGACAACAGAAAGAACCCACCAAAGACAAAAAACTATTAAACAGGAGAAAACTAGAGAACCAACAGCAGGAAAATAACATGACAAACATAAGTCAATACATGTCAATTATAACCAGCAATGTAATTGGACTCAAGTCACCAATTCAAAGAAAGACTAGCAGAGTGAGTTAAGAAACAAAATCCAGCAATATGCTGTATATAAGAAACAAACTCATAAAGAAATTCATAGGCTGAAGATCAAAAGATGAAAAACAATACTACATGGGCCAGAACCTCAGAAAAAGCAGGGGTGGCTGTTCTGTTCACAATCTGAATTTCAAGTCAAGAATGGTCAAATGAGATAAAGAAAGTCACTCTAAACTAGTTAGGGGGAAAATTCAAGAGGAGTAGATAACAGTCATAAATATGTATGCATATTGTCCCCTTGAAAAACTCCAAACCATAACAAATACCTTCCAGGGATGGACATCAGCGATTGATATTCTAAATAGGTCTCCACCACCATGAGGAAACTAGGAAAAGTCACTATCCCAACCTCCTACAGGAAAGTCCCTGTTCATACTCATGTCTATTGGCTTTGTGACTCACTTCCCATTTGATACTCATTTAATCAATTTTATCTAATCAAGATTGTGCTTATAATCTTATGGAATGACCCTAGTTTTGTCCCACCTCATGCTTGCCTAGTGATTTTCCATGTTTCCCACCTTAGACCGATCTCATCTTGTGGATTTTCTCCATAAAAATCTTTACAAAAGACAGGGTCTATCCTGCTCTCAGAAAGAAGCCTTCTTTTCCCCAATAAATATATTCTGCTCTTAACCTCTGTTGTTCCTAAACTTCATTCTTTGATTTTAGGGAACACGATTTTAGGGAATCTCTCCCAGATATCTTTCAGGTTGGGCGTTTCTTCTTTCTATATAATTTAACTTCCTATATGCAAATTTTAATATACACAAATCTATTTATCACTCAGACACAAAAAACAATGATTAATTCGTGGCTATTCTGTTTCATTTATATTTCCCCTGACCCACCACCTCTCAAAAATTATTATTTTGAAACAAATCTTTTGCTTCAATACTGACCAATTCTTTTTTCTTCAATTTATGCTAATATTACTTTCCTGGAATAAAATCAATTAGATTTTCTTATATTATCTTCTGATATAATTCTGGATTCAGCTGTTTCTTTATATGTCTGAGTCTAAGTCTCATAAGAGTGATAAGCCTATAATTTTTCTTTTTTCAATAGTCTTGTCAGACATGGGTATCAATGTTATGAGTTGGAAAGCATTAATTCTTTAACTTTCCATGGAAGATTTTCCAAGATTGAGAGTATTTGTTTCCTTAAATGCAACCCCTTTGGTGAAGCACCTGGGCCGAGAATTTCACCATCCAATTTAACATCAAAACAATATATAATAAAAAATTCAAATTAGTTTAAAACACACTCAAATTGTATACTAATAAATTGAACAATTTAGGTTTCTATTTTTACTTTTGTCAGTGTACCAATTATTCTACTCTATAATTAAGCATTTTAATCTATATTTTCAAATCTCTTGGCACAAACTTATCTTTAAATTTGCCTTATTCTATTCTAGAGCTGCTGGAGATGGTCTTTATTTTTATTTCTGACACGGTTTCTTTTTTCCTTGATCAGTTTGAAAGTTTTTGTTTTATAATGATTTGCTCATTCATTAAGTTGTTACTAACTTGTATCTTTCCTTCCTTCTACATTTTTGGTTTTAATATTTTTGTCCTTTTACATAAAAGAACTTAGAACTGACATCATGGGTCCAACACATCTTCGAGTGTCAGGTTACATTTTTCATTGCTGAGACAAAATACAACCTATGCCCAGCATTAAGGGAGGAAAGGTTTATTTGGCCAATAGCTTGTAGATGTTTCAGTCCACCCTCTGCTGGCTCCACAGTAGTGTGACACAGGGTAGAGGGACAATCATTCATGGCAGTGAAAGCAGCAAGAAAAAAATGAGCCTCTATTTATCCCCTTTGTCTTATCAAGGTTGCCAGGATTGGAGCGGTGCCAAACCAATCAGTGGACTGATTAAATAATCACAACCCTTAATCCCAGCATCCCACACTCTAGATTCAGCCACCACTGCCAAAAAAAAACCTAGAACATATGAGGTTTTGAGAGCATATCTAGACCCAAACCATAACAGTGTGCTTCACATAATGCCATTGGATGCAATATTCCATTTACGGGGGTTAAATTGCTTAGTCATACTGTTCTATTTTTCTTATTCTTACTGATACAGTATCTACTTGATTTGAGAAAGGTACATAGAAAATCTCCAAAGGTTATTGTAGATCTTTCTATTTTTTCCTCTCTTATTGTCAGTTTCTCACACTAACGGATTCACTGCACAGACGTAGTCTTACATTTCTCTGATTTACTGAACATTTTATCACTATGAAATCTATTTCTCCTAATGCACTTGCTTGCGTGTCTCCTTTGTTCATAATGCTATAGCTGTGCTGGCTTTCATCTGGTTAGTATTTGCAATGTATGTCTTCTTTCAATTTTCCTCCAACTTTTCAGCAAGTTCAGTATTTGTCATTCAGCACACTGAGTAGTTAGGCATTGTATTTTATCCAGTCTGACATTTTTTGTGTGTTTTTTTTCAATCAGAACATTCAGTGAATTTATATGTGTTGTAATTGATAACAAATGAATTTAATATTATTGTTTTATTGCTTGCCCTCCATTTGTCCTATTGCATGATCAATTTTCTTTCCTTTCTTAGCTTCATTTGGCTTGACTGGGTAGTTTTCATCCTATTGTTTCTTTGCCTCTTCAATTATCTTACTACTTATACATTTTTTGTTCTTTTCTTCTGTAAGTTGGGTTACCTTAGACCTTATAAAATGAATCCTTGGTTTATAGTGTAGTATAATCTATTATGTGATAACTTCCATCATGTATCTTAAAATCCTCAAAACATTTATGCTTACTTTGTTATACCAATATTAATTTAGATTAAATCACATATTCATTCTTTTAATTCTTGATTCCTTACTGAATCTACAAGCCTCTGCCATGTTTCATTTACCTTTTGTCTGAAACTCACTCTAGGTCTGCTAGCAACGAATATTCTCACTTTTTGCCAGCCTGAAAATAAGCTCTATTTATCTTTAGTTTTGAAAAATATTTTTGCCAACCATAGAATTGTATTGCACAAGCTCTCCTTTTCCACTTCTCTGAAAGTTCCTTCTGCTGGGATCCTGTATTTGACAGACCTTAAAAGGTGGCTCCATTTAACAGACTTAAAAATACATAGAAATATATCTCGTTATATTCCAAATTAGTAAAGAGTACTTATTTGTATTTTGTTATATGTGCTCTTCATACTAGTTTGTCAGAGAGGAGTAAGTAGTTTTCAACAAAATGTACAAGTTTTGAGCTTTCTTATAATCTTAAAAAATATTTCCTATGGATTCTCTAGGAGACAGTCCTACCTCATTATTTGTATGTTAAGATTCCCTTCTCTGCAAAGGCTCTATCACTTACTCCTAATATATTTCTAACTTTGAGACTGAATTGCTTCAATACTGCAAAATAAAAAGAATCTTGTCAATCCATGCCATGCTATCACAACTGGTGGATATCTGATAGTTTAACAAATAACTTTTGCTAGCTCAGTTGCAATGGATGGGATTATACATCAACCCGTTCATGGCGTTTCCACTGCACCTTGCAGCTGCGGAGCCACTTTCCCCTACATGGTTTCTTTACACGCTTAGAGAAAAATCTGTGAGGTAGGCAAGGGAGGTATTATTTCCCTCTTGTTTATACATCTAGAAATGAGAGAAAGTAAGAGAAAAACTCAGCTGTTAAGTTCAAAATCCAATGTTCTTTTCATTTTATCATGCATAATTCTGTGCATACATACTTAAGAGGAAGGCCAAAATGAATTCTATGGAAACAAAACTGATATACTGAAACAGAACCAAGAACTATATAATTTGTAAGCCGGGCGTGGTGGCGTACGCCTGTAATCCCAGCACTTGGGAGGCGGAGGCAGGAGGATCGGTGCGAGTTCGAGGCCAGCCTGGGCTACAAAAGTGAGCTCAAGGCCAGCCTCAACTGCATAGTGAGACCCTGTCTCAAAAAGACAAAAAAAAAAAAAGAACTATATAATTTGTAAATCTGAAGGAGGGTTTAAAATCTGGTTCTGCCTGTTACTAAATGAATAGATTTGAGAAAATTAATATCTTTTGGAATCTTTTAAGAAAGGTTCACCTTGGTCTTCACAGGTCTGAATTAATGATTATCAAGGGCAACATGAAATACAGTAGATAAACATTAAGCTTTTTAATCAATTTTATTCCCTCTTGTTCTGTTATAGCCTTCTGTACTGTTTTAATGGAGCTGCAAACAGGAATCAAAATTATGTCTCACTTCTATTTTTCTAATATTGAGTTGTAAATGCTAATGAGTAGGAAACTGGTAAAGTCAAATGACAGCAGAAAAAAATAGGAGCTGCCGATGATCCTTGCTTACAATCACCTTCAGAGCAATCAAGAGTGAGGCTGGATCTGCTTTATTTGTAACCTCTAGGCTATGATTCCTTCCCAGGTGAGCAGTTCCTTCTGCACATAGGGCTTCTTACACAAACTCTTAAATATGCTCTTTCTAAAGAGATTGAAGAGAATTTCAGAAAACACAAAGATATTCCTTGCTCCTGGAAAGGAAGAAACAACATTGTGAACATGGCCATACCCACAAAATTATTATACAGATTTAATGCAGTCCCTATCAAAATACCATCAACGTACCTCATAGAGCTAGAGAAAATGTTCTTAAAATTTATTTGGATCCAGAAAAGACATAGAATAGCAATCCTGGGCAACACAGACAAGGCAGGAGACACTACAACTACTGACTTGAATTTATACTATACAGTTACTGTGATAAAATCAGCATGATACTGGCAAAAAGGAAAAGCAGACCTGAATATCAGTGGATCTGATTAGAAGATGCACATACAACTACAAACACACTCAGCCACCTTATCATTGAAAAAGTGACCAAACATGTGCACTAGAACAAAGATAGCCTCTTTAACAAATGATGCTGGAAATACTGGCTCTCCACGTGCCAAAAACTAGACCTGGGTCTATCATCATATAATAAACTAATGTCAAAGTGAATTAAATTTCTAAACATTAACAGAAAATTACTAAATCTCCTGGAAGAGAAAGTAGGTAGAAATCTGAAGACACAGGGGTGGTTCATGTTCATGTTCAAAAACCAAACGGTATGGGAGACATTGCAAAGAACCAACAACTGGGATCTCATTTTATTGAGAAAATTCTACACAGCAAAAGAAATCACCAACAGAGTGAAAAGACAACCCAAAAGTTGAGAAAATACCTTAACTAAAAATCACTCAGACAAAGGTCTTCTGTCTAGAATATATGAAGAACTAAAAGAAATCAGGTCCCCAAACTTTAAAGAGCCAATCAAAAAATGGGCATATGAGATGAATACACACTTTGTAGAGTCAGAAATACAAGTGACAAATAAGTACATGAAAAATTGTTCCACATTACTGTCCATTTTAGAAATGCAAATTAAAACAACATTGAGCTCACACCAGAAAGAATGATTGTCACAAAGAAAACAACTTACAACAAATGCTGGAGAGGCTGTGGTGAAAAGGAAACCCTTCTCCACTGTTGGTGGGAATGTAGACTGGTACAATGGAAATCAGTGTGGGGATTCCTCAAAGAATTAGGACTAGAAATCCCATTCAGTCCAGCTAATCCCCTTCTGTATATTTTCCCAAAAGAAAATGTGCACCTATGTGCACCTATATTTACAGCAGCACAATTTGTCATAGCCAAAACTTGGACACAAACAAAATGCCCATCACCTGAGGAATAGATTAAAAAAAAATGTGGTATTTTTATACAACTGAGTATTGTTCAGCTTTAAAGAAAGACTTACTTGAAGCCTTTATAGGTAAGGAGATGCAACTAGAGGCTATACTCATAAGTGGAATAAATCAGACCCGCATGTGTAAATATCACATGGTCTTCCTAGTGTAAGAACCCAAAGAAAGAAAGAAAAAAAACCTTAAAGGAACAATATAGTAAAATAGAAAGAAACTGAATTTCAGGACTAGACAATAAAGATGAGGGAAATGAATAAAGGCAGGAAAAACTGAAGGAGAAAAAGCATACAAAATTATATACAGGATAGCTGAGATGATTACTACTAGTCATCTAATAATTTCCATCAGTTTTTTAAAAATAGCAGTTAATACATAGAACTTTCAGCTTAACTAACTCTATATTCCCATATCTGTGATCTAAGCAATTACATCAAGGACAATGATGTAGCGTGCAAAAACCATGCGTGAATATCTCTTATCTTGGTCTTCTATTAAATGCATACCATTTCTAATGTCTTATCAATTATTACTATACTCTCATTGAAATAAATTTTTAAAAAGTAAAAAAAGCAAAGTCCAAAAAAGTTGAGGTTTCTTGAAAGCAAGCAGTAATATTCAACTATCTGTTCAATCCTGCATAACTACCTGTTAATCTGAGCAACACATTTGATGATAAAATACATAATATAACAACCATTCTTAATTAGCTATTCTTTTTAAAATCTGTAACGTATGTATTGTACGTTACCTTGTTTCTGGCTTTGTTTCTGCTATTTGTTTTCTGATTTCGTTTTAATTCTTCAGAATAAAATAAAATATCCTGGGGACACCCTACTCAGGTCCCCCTCTCTTGGATAGGAGCTTTCTTTCCCCCAATGAATCTATTCTGCTCATTACAAAAAAAGAAGAAAATAAAATAATTTTTTAAAAGAAACATGATCTTCTGACTCATACGCTATTTGAATCAGAAATTCACCAACTTGCAGCTTTCAGAATGTACTTTTGCTGTTGCTTCTAAGGCTAAGTAAAAATATGATCATGTCAAATTCCTTATCTTTGTCCCTAAGCTCCTGCAGTGGTAAGTGGCCCCAGCCCTGTCCCTCCTAGCATTTTTCTCTCTCATTGTCTCCTAGAGGGTGGAAAGTAACTTCCATCTCCCTTCAGAGATTGTGGAGTCTGAGGAGCTCTAAATTCTTCTGTGAGGAATTGTCTTCACAAAATATATGGGATTTGTTCACTAACAGAGGAGGAGGAAAAGAGATTCTTATGCCCTGTTACCCTCAATGGGAGGAGACCATGGTGCCTGACCACAGGCCCTTACTAGCTGAAGAATTGTGAAAACTGATTAGGGAGTTGTGAACACCTTATTAGAAGTCCATAAGCCTTTTCTTGCATCTTCTAAACTTCTTCACAGGTTATAAGTAATACGCTCAGTAGGGAAGTAAATCTTGAGGTAATGCTGATTTCTTGTGATACCAAGGACCTCCAAGGCATTCCTTCATTTCATTTCTCTTCTCTCAAACATGGACCTCTCTGTCTTCTCTACTTCCTGCCCACAGCCTCTTCCTCACACTAGTTCAGCCACCTAACAGCCTGAATGTTCTCTTAAATATTTAGTAAATGAAAACCCAAACTTGATCTCATTGTCTTTTGCATAACAAAATGTAGTGGAATCTTAGACCTCTTACAATGTCCTTCTTGAAAACCCACACTGACCAACCTTAGCTCAAATGTCTACAATCATATTTCCTGTCACTCTAAAATCCAATGCTCTTCACTCTTCTGTTGTTCCCCCAAACACACCACTTCCATGTCCTTTCATCACACTTTTCTCCCTGGAAAACTCTTATGCCCTTCATTCTGAAGTTTTCCTCAACTCTTCCGGAGAGAGCAATTCCTTTTCCCTAGATTCCACAGTACATGATCAACACAACTATGTACAACTCACTACATGGCCTCAAAAGTCCATATTCACATTCATTCTCTTCCAGCTCTGCAACTGCTTTTTCAATCTTATTTCTCTGTTCCTAATCTGTGCATGATAGAATTATTCAGAAATTGTTTTCTGAATAGATGGGCATATTTAACTGTCATTAACTGTTGTACTTAACTCCTCCATGCCCAGGTTTGTCAAAACATACTGACTCATCCATTCGCTCGAAGGAGATTTAATTCATGCCTTGTGTTTCAACAGAATTGTAATTGGAACTCTGAGGCAGCAGAGTCAAAGTCTCGGCTAACAGGGAATTAGCCATCCAGTCCAAAAGGCGACCAGTAACGTCACATAAGTGTTGTGAAGAAAAATAAAGGAAGGGGAAGCAGTGAAGACTGAGAGAAGAGGGCTGGGGTTGTCACTTTACAAACGAGGACTCTTTAAGGAATTGATATCTAAGCAGAAACCTCTCCAGATTACTGGAGAAAACAAGTTAGGGCTTTAAGAAATGGCTGTTACCTAGCGCAGTATTTTTCAAACTGCGGTGCACATGCGCACTCCCTACAGGTCTTGTTAAAAACAAACTCTGTTTCAACAAGTCTCAGGCAGCCCAAAATTCTACATGTCTTCCCAGCTCCTCGATGGTAGTGACATCATTGGTTTGAGAGATAACATGTTTGAGAAACAAAGTTCTGCCTGTCCAGCAGAAATAAATTGCAAGCCATCTGAGTATTTGTTTTGCAGCCACATTTTTTTAAAATTAAGAAGTAGAAACTAATTTCCATAATGTATTGTTTTAAGTAGGTAGATTCAAAAATCACCATTTCAATCAATATGAAAAGTGATTAAGGAGATATTCTGCCTTTCCTTGCACCCAAGGCATTAGAAGTCACCTATGTGTTTTACATTTGCAGGACATCTCAATTGGGATGAATCACTTGTAATTAATTTCTCATTAATTTTATGTGTTCCATGGCTCCTTGGATTCATCACTTGCCTTTTTATGGGATGTAACACAGCATACCCACAGCCTAGGGGAAGAGAAGTCTGCCCTCAGCTCATGGCTCAGTCCACGATCAGCTGGCTGCATAGCAGGAAGGTCACCCCATGGCCATCAGGAAGCAAGGAGAGTAGGGATGATCTTGAGAGGGCAATGATCTGCCTCTAAGAAGAACCCACTTCTTAACATCCCACACAGCTCCTAGTCCCTGTGATCCAATCACCTTCCAAAAGCTCTGTCTCTATGTGCATGATAATTGGGGGTGGCATTCTAGGCAGCTAAGCCATGGCGCTAGCATGTATATCTAAGAATGAGAACCTAGCCCTTCCACCATGGCTGTAACTGAAACCTTTCACCACATTTAATAGTAAATTTACTATGTGCAGTAGTACATAGTTGAGATATTGAGAAAAGAGTTAAAAAGAACAAGGCTTCCCCCACTTAAAAAAAATAGAAAAAAATTTGTTCCACTGCTTTACTTTTCATGAAACAATCCAATTTCCAAATATTACACATTCACATTTCTTTGCAAAGTGTAATTTTGCCTTCTTATTTTGTACCCTTCTGTCTGAACTATAAGAAACTGGGCTTACATAATGGGTATAAATGAAAAGAAAATCAGCAAATCTATTCCTAGGCAATTTGCAGATAACCAAGAGGAAGTTGTGCAATGGAGGCGGAGGTAACAATTTTAGAAATTCATCTGCATTTCTTCATCTGCGTCAAACTACACAGATTTTTTTTTCTGCAGATTGTATTGTATTATAAAATGCTGGAAATAAAAAATAATACAGCTGTGCCATAATGATACATAATATAGACAGTATAACAACACAGTATTTGGATTGGGTTTAAGGAATTTACTCCACACAGAAACACCAGCCACTGGGGAGACGTGTGTAATCGCATCAGAGAAATTGTGACCAGATGCTGTGCCCACCCCCCCGCACACCAGCCTATGAGCTGATCTCCGGGACATTTGCTGACTCACTGTGTCCCACACAACGGGCTCCTCTGTGTCCACAGCTGCCTTGTAGAATCAGTGCTGCCAGACCAAGTATTAACTGGGTTCCTCCAAGTGGCCTCAGGATGACTCAGGTACCTAAAGGACACTGAGGATAAGGCAGAGTCACCGCTAGCCATCTCTGAAGGAATGTTGCGCAAAGATGTGGCCAAGACTGAGATGATCTCCTTCTAAAGCTCCTGGTCTCAGCATTCTGTCAACAGAGTCCATGCACCGCAGCAACTGCTAGAAGTAAAACCAGTAGGATTCGAGAGGGCATCTTTACATGGTTGGTCCTAGCACCTCTTATCCCATAACATGCTATCATACTTCTGCACATTTCAGTGCATGAGACAGCACCAAAAGTTGAGAAACTTGAAGAAAGAGAAAGCTATTGGTGTCTTTCAGACAACATTGAAATCAATCCTAGTCAACAGTTCTCTCTGAATATTTATCACATATTCTTCTGCTCTTTCTCAAATTATCTTCTCAAAAAAGTGTTTGAATAGAAAAAGAATACAAAGTCCTTAAAAGAGTAGGCTGTAAGTTCCTAAATAGTTTCTTCCTGGAACAAAGCTTCTGACCCTGTAGTGTCTTAGTGGCTACCCAAGCAGTTTTGTTGCAGGATGTTATGGGGCTGATAGGATAGCCCAGTGGACTGAGAGCCTGCCTAGGCAAGCGCAGGGACTCAGGTTTGATGCCCAGCACCACAGGCCAAGCTGGCCCTGCCCCTGGCATGCTGAGCCGGCCACCAAGACCAAGTGTAGAGGTACATGTCTGTAATACCGGTGCA
The DNA here is from genome assembly GCA_004027025.1 of Myocastor coypus. Classification (NCBI taxonomy): domain Eukaryota; kingdom Metazoa; phylum Chordata; class Mammalia; order Rodentia; family Myocastoridae; genus Myocastor; species Myocastor coypus. Next base: position 39,732 of record PVJA010002214.1, on the reverse strand, counting down.
GGCCAAGCTCAAAACAGGAGGATCACTACAAGTCCACCAACCTGCACAATGAGACCCTGTACCAATACATAAGCAGAAAAAGAAAAAAAGAAAAGATGTTGCGGTTTATATCTAGATGTCCCCAAGGAGCCTATGAGTTCAGAGATGAGTCTTTCAACTACAGAAGCATTTTACCTAATTTTACCTAACTTGCTCTTAGGAAGTGGGGTCTGGGAAGAGGAGATGGGTTAGCAGGGACTCAACCTAGAAGGGTGTATCTGCCTTCTCCCACTCCTCCCGGCACTCTCCCTTGATTCCTGGCTTCATGAAGTGAGTATCTTTATCCCACCAGGATCCTTCCGCCATGCATTCCTGACTTGGAGCCTGCTGACCAGGAACCCACAGCTGAGTCAAAATAAACCTCCTTTCCTCTTTATGTTGTAGGTACAGGGTATTTTGTGTCAGAGATTAGGAATGTGACCAAGGCAAAGGATATAAAGAAGATGGACAGAGTAAGGTGAGGAACTCATGAACTCACATGCAAGGAACTGTTTTGAAATAAGTAAATAGGATGATTCTTTCTCTTCCTAAAGTACAGCATCTTTCAGGAATCTTAGGCCCTGAACTCTGTTCTGCTTAAGCTTTTTCACACAACTAAAATCTAGATAACTGCAAAAGCACTATGTGAGAATAGCATAATGAATAAATTATAGTCTTGAACTACAAAGATTGATAAGCTAGGAAGGGAAGATTTAAGAGTCTGAAGCCCAAAAACATATGGCACCCTCTGACACAGGAGCAGAACAATGTAAGACTGAAACTGACCCAGGAAATTTCATTAGCTGCATCACTTGCTCTGGATTGTGAAAACTTTTACTCCTTCAAGAGTCAGAACAGTACAGGTTGTTGGAGGCCATCCTAAAGGTGTTTAAGGAATGAAGGAAAATGCTTGCTGTTTATTTACTCTATAAACTAGAACCAAGCGCAAGGATGGGCATGTGCTACTTTGAACAGAGTTGTTATTTCTTAAAATTGAGCAGCTATTTACAAAAAGAGATAGAAGCAACAAGGAAAAAAGTGGAAAAATTTAAGTAGAATGAGGGTTATTACAGCAGCTGCTGCTGCAATCAAAATGACTCTAGTGGTGTCCGCCGGTTCTTCCCTTGCATAACCTGACAAGGGTATTTCTGATTCCCAGTTGCTTGGCAACCTGCCTTTTATGCTTGAGCCATTTAAATGTATTCACCTTCAGAATTAGGTACATTCACAGATGACTGGGCAATGAGAAAGAGCCCTTGGCAGGTGGAAAGCTTCTAGGATGCATGGAGCTAGCAGTGTGGGTCTGGTCCGAGAGCCTGGTGGAGAACATTAGTGACCCATTTAAGTCTGAAAATGGGAAATCGAGACCCACAGGTGTCATCTTTGACTGCCTCCAAACTAGGCTCCTACGAGGATCACAGACTCTTCCTGGTAACCTCACTTCAGTTATTTTTTTTTTCCTTTCTCAAGAGCCTCTTGCAGGTCTGAGTGGCAGCAGCAGCAGCAGCGACCTGAGGGACCAGTTGAAAGGTGAGTTTCCCTGTGCATGGGCAGATCCTCCTGTGCCCACGCGGCCTGAAATGGGAAAGATGCCACGCATTGCCATCTCTCCAGTCAGAAGAGGAGAAGTCTCACATCTCACAGACATTCCACTTGCACAGAGAAGCCAAGCCTTAACATTTTTTTTTGTCCCCTCAAAAATATTTAGATGTCTACCGACCTGTTCTTTCAAAATATTTAGTGACTCCCAGCTGCTAAAAAATACTTAAGACTGGTAACTGTGGCAGACTTTCTATCACCTGCTTTCCCAGCGAGTCATTCTCCCAGTGCTGCGCCCCTCCCAACAGATCCATTTCCCATGGTTTCAAACACCTATGGTCAACCATCGTCCAAAAGTAGAAAACTCCCAAAATAATTGATAAGTTTTAAATAACATTGACTATAGTAGATTGCTATAGTTTTCTTATCTTATTAGTTATTGTTGTGAATCTCTTATTACACATAATGTATGTCAAACTTCATCATAATTGTGTATGCCCAAGAGAAAACACAGTTTATGTGGGGTTTGGCACTGTCTGTAGTCTCAGGCATGCACTGGAGGTCTTGGAACCTATTCTCCATGAATAGGAGGAAATTGCAACGTGTGCTCTCCTAGTTCAATGTGCTCTATGTCATTGCATCATCCCTGTCTTGTGCTAGAATACCCTGGTCTCCTTCTGTTCTTCATCAGGTAGAGTAGACTTCAGGTTCAATTGGGGATTCATTTATTTCAAGGTTGACTCTCTTCTTACTTCCCTTAGAATTTCATTTAAGTACTCCGAAATCCTTCTTCCATATACACCACCTGGCTCATACGTTGGCCTTGGCCTAGATCTGTGCAGGCCATGTGAAGATCTGCCATGCACTTCTTGGTTTTCTTATCCATCTCTAGGCAGAACAATCTTCAGGCCAGGGGCAGTGTGCCAAGTCTATTCAATCCTCAAGTCACAGTGCCTGAAGAGAGCATGCTTTATGAGAGTCTGAAAAATATTTGAGACCTCAAAAAATATTGCCTCCAAAATATTAAATTGAAATAGATGTTTAATTGTCCAAAAAATAGAAAATTATGTCAACTTCATTAATTGCTAAATTTAGTATTCATAAAAATTTCATTGCCTCTGAAAGCAATTTGTAGGTAACAGTTCCGCGCTTCACAAGAACACCTGATTACAATGGCAGTCAGAGTCACAGCCACGCATATACTGAGCAACACCTGCAGCCCACCAATTGAGAAGCAAATATAAGACTAACTCAAACTCAGTAATTTTAAAAAGTCACTCAAACTTGGATGAGTACATTTTATTGTGTTTAATATGACATATAAGATGTGGCCAAAAAAGTGAATGTTCCAGTTTTTTTAAATTTATTGCAACGACAGTTATTCATTTCCCCTCAAAAATTCTCTCCCTCATTTTCAAGACACTTATTCCTCAAACTTGTCACTTTCTGAAGCGGTTTTGGAAGTATTTTTTCCTTTCTATTTTTTTTTTTTTTTTAATGTATTTGGTTGTTGTTGCAGCTCCAACTCATGGTGATCCTCCTGTTTTCAGCCTCCATGGTGCTGGCATTACAGGCATTCTCCGCTATATCTGGACTCTGAGGCCAGCTCAGCCCACCCTGAGGGGAAGGCTGGTGCAGCATGTGGTGCTGGGGATTGAACTATGGTCGCTGCACTTGCCTAAGCTTGTCTAAGCAGGCACTTTAGTCCTCTGAGCTGTCTCACCGGCCCCTGGAAGTACTCTTTCGTGAGTGCCTTTCAATACACTGTCACGGCTGTCTCAGTCAACTCAAAACATTTGGGTTTCATGGATATCTTGACTTTGAAAGCTGCACAGTGCGAGGTCCAGAGAATATGATGGATGAAGACATACCATAATGTTTTCACAAGCCTGCTTTCCCATTGTAGGGCACTAAGCATGTCATCCACCATGTTTATTTTGTCATAGCTTACAATAACATTAAGGAAAGACAACTTCTAGGCCCACTTCCGAAACTGACTAGAGCAATGAGAAATGTGTACTGGAAGTGTGGGGGAGTATCTTGAGAGAGATTAATGTAAATGCCTTACTATAGCAACTTTATTTATAATTTTGTATTTATTTATTTATTTTGCGTCTAGTACAAGGTCAACAGGGTCTCACTATGTAGACCAGACGCCTAGTGATTCTCCTATTTTCAGCCTCCCACATACTCAGTCACTGTCTCAGCGTGCACTGAAGGCAAGGCCAACGCGGCACACCAGGGATTGAAACCCAGACACTGCGCTCTGCCTAAGCAGGTGCTTTAGTCCACTGGCTAGACCTGTAATTTTTAAAAATTTAAATATTCACCATATATTTTGACCTTATTGATGAGATTTCAAACCTTTAATGTGTCTCAGATTTAAAAAGATTTAAAGTAACCCTGAGTATGCACCTTTATTTTTGTCTCCATGGAAATTAAGAATCAGAGTAGTGACTACTACCACACACACTTGACTTAGAAGAACAAGACACTAGTAAGGGAGATAGCAAAATCGGAAAATCAGACCAGAAGCAAATGTAAGAATTTTAAAAGTTCCCTTGGGCAACTATCAAGAGACATGGCTCCATAGTGGATTCATATGAGGATATGCATCTGAACAGGACATTGTCTCAAAATTGCAGCCTGATAAAATAAAGTAGACTTCTAAACCATCCCTGTGCATAGATGGCCTTGTAACTTAAGAGGAAGTTAATGAAAGACTTCTCTTTTTTGAGGATTAGAGACAGAAAGACAGACAATGCCAAAGAAACAAAACAGACGATGCAGACAAGCAAATCAATGGGAGGGAGAGCAGGAGGCAGAGAGGGAAGGAGAAGGGGAGGGGGAGGGAGGAAGCTTCTTTGATCATGAGTTTTTCTGGAGCAGTATATGGATTTAAAACTCCCCAGGAAGTCATTTAACATAGGCCAAGTGACTTTATTTCAAACAGTCCCATAGGCCATACCAGAGGATTGTGCCAGAGGTAGGCCTTACAGATTGCATGGAAATGGGCATTTTATAAATCAAGTCATCATTTAAATCTACTTTGAGAGCCCTCCATTTTGAAGCATGCTGCTATGAATCTTTTCAAAAAATTAGCATTCTCCCAGTTTCTGAAGAGAGACAAAACTACAGTGGTGAGCTGGGAGGCTTTTCTACAAAGCGTTTGAGTGTAGCTATGACATTTTGAAAAGCAGCCAATTCACTGTGCTCCAGTGTCACTGGCAGTCCTCTGTCAGTGATGTCTCTGGCCTCAGAGTAGGGTTAGAATCTCAGCTCTTTGTTGCCTTGGGGTTAAGCACCACAGCACAGCCCCAGTCCCCACCCCCACACCACCCACAGCTTTGCTTCCCGAGGTTTCAGTAATAGGGGCATGAAAATATTTGTCTTGACTTCTCCAAGAGTAATAAACCACATTTCCATAATATTGCTGTATATTGTTGCAATTACCCAATAATATTATTGTTGCTCATCTTTTGTGTGTGTGTGTGTGTGCCTTTTTGAGACAGAGTCTCGCTATGCAGTTCAGCTTGGCCTTGAGCTCAGTTTTGTATCCCAGGCTCCTCTTAAACTCTCACTGATCCTACTGCCTCAGCCTCCCAAGTGCTGTGATTACAGGAATGCATGACTACACCTGGCCTGTAGCTCATCTTTTACTATGTCTAATTTTTAAATTAAATTTTGTCATAGTTTAAATTATAAATGCTTGTATTGGAAGAAACTTATATAAGTATATACGATTTTCAGTATTATCCATGGTATTAGGCATGAGTAGGGATTTGGGGACATATCCTGTATAGAAAAGATAATATTAATGTACTCTGAGGTTTGAGGCCTTATTCCAAATTGGGAGAAAAATATGGTACCTATCTCATTATTAAAATTAAATATGATAATACCTGTCAGGTCTTTTATAAAATATATAGCCCACACTACTCAATAAATGTAATTAAGTTAATAGTTATTGACCTTATTATCAAGAATTATATTATTATTCAGAGTATAATAAATCCAGTGACTGAATTAATGGGACAGCCAAATCTAGTTTGAAGGAGAAACATTCAAATTCAGTTTCTAAAAGTTTCTCTAGAAAAGAAACACACAAAGATAAGAATTGAAAAGAGTATTCCTGTCTCTTCCATTTTGGTGAACCTGTACTTTTGCTGGTTTAAGGACGCAGGCTTTTCAGAAGCTCAAAAATCGCAAGAAACAAAGCTCCTGCATCGCACCCTCCACTTGACACATAGTAAGTGCTCAGTGAGTGACAGCTCTTTGTAAGGCCCTGGGAAATCTGCATTGCTCTCAAAGCACTGCACTTGGCAGATTCATCTACTCAATGAGACTCCACTCTAGGAAAGTGGCTACGTTTCCTCTGTGCTGGGGAGGCTACACGATCTTCAGAAGACTGCTGAGGACGACCCCCCAAAAAGGATTGGGCAAGAGTGGGAGGCCAACGGGAAGAGAAAGAATTTCCACTGGCATAGAAATATCTTCCAGGGTAATCAACACTGATGGGAAAAGGATATAAGGGGAATTTATGTGACAGTTTAATAGGGTTTAGTGAAATATGATACTAGCTTAAAGTTTGCCTAAATGAGGCAGACAGCGCATTAAGGTGACTCCAGCTCTGAAATGATGACAATACTGCACTTTAAACTCTGAGGTTTGCCCCCCTTTTTGTTCTGTTATATAGAGAATTGTATATTTGTGTCATGCAAACACACATGTTCACTACCCTATGGTCCACAGTTTGACCATACACAAAGAAGACGGTGAAGTCTCTGTTCATAATGCCTGCATGTTGTACCTAAACTTAAAGTACCTCTCTCTTTCTCTGTCTCCTCCCCTCCCATGCCCTCCCTGTCTTCCATTCTCTCTCTTTCTCTCTGTCTGTCTCTCTCTGTCTCTGTCTCTGTCTCTGTCTCTGTCTCTTCTCTTTCTCTCCTACCATGGAAACAAGGAGAGAGCATAATCAGGAAATGTATTTATAAGTTTGTCTCCTCCAGGAAACCATACCTATAAACATGGCCTCAGACACTGGCAATGAAAGACTTAGATTTGACTTACTCAGACCCTAGGATCATAGCATAGGATCAGTAGGATCCTCTGGCTCCAAGGACATAGGACGTGCAGCACACACCCCTCCCCCAGGGACAGGGCAGCACTGAGTCCCCTCCTCATGATGATTTACAACTAGCTTATCAGAGAGATTAACAGGCTGGGAACCAGTTATGCTGAGATGTCACTTCCACAAAACAAGCTTGTAAATTGTAATATAAAATAATGTAATGAGAGAAGCCTTTGGGACCTGATAAGAAATAATGAAAACGGAGTGTTGCAAAATCAGGACTTGTCAGCACTGACCAGGAAAAATGGTACTCTAATTTTTGGAGTCTGGCATAGTTATTTTTAGACTCAAGATATTAGGGAAGGCCAGTCCATCAAGCCACAAGTATTACAGGACCTTTAACACCCACCTCCCTTTGCTCTGATTCTGTGCTGACCAAGCTGTCTTCTGGACTCTACTTTGGAGCTCTAAGTAGATCACCAAACTATGCTGGCCACCATATATAGAAAGTCCCTTCTGTGTCTTAGTTACAACCTGAATATACATGACTCCGTGTACTTCATTACATATGTGTGAATTTGATTGTTAATTTTTTTTTTTTTTTACTTTGGTTCACATGATCTGGGATCTTGTCCACCATATCAATAAATAAGATTAGTGTCTTGGAGACTATGAAACAAAGGCTAAAGCTAGATTCATGGCTTATTAGGTTAAACCAGAAAAATCCAGCCAATATTATTCTGGCTACTGAGCCTGGCCTCATATGAAAAAGCTCGTAAGTTAATGTGACCTAAATCTGTTCCATTCCCATGTGCCACCACTCAGACAATGATTTAAAAAGGGGGAATTTAATAATCAATGACTGCGTAGTGAAGAATTAAACCTTCCCTCATATCCCAAAAATAAGGCCTTTGTGCTTGGCTGCTTACAGGTTATTCTGAGACCCTAGAATATCTCCTCTGATATCAGTCTGTCTGCCTGGAGGCTTTTTCACCAGGCTGTCTAATAATGAATTTTACAAAGCGAGCTTGGGCTATGCCCTTCTGTAGAAGGAACTAGAGCCTACACAGTAGCCCAACCTCTGTGAGGAGCCAGAAACTCAAAATAAGCCCCAAGGACGGTGTACAGCTGAGCCCCAGTGAAATCTTTGGACACACAGTCTTGGGTTAACATTCTCCTGGTTAGTAATTCTTTGTGATTATTGTCATACATCATAGCTTAGAAGAAGTAAAGCAATTTAGGACCCCAAAGAAAATACCCAAGGAGAATCTCCACTTTTCTCTCCCTCCTGCACTCTGCCCTGTGTCTCTTCTCTTGCCTGATTCTCCCTTGCATTCTTCCCTATAATAAATTATTACTGGGCCCGGCAGGATGACTCAGTGGTCTAAAGTGCCTGCTTGGGGAAGCTTAGGCGGCTTCCAGGACCGCGGTTCAATCCCGGGCACCACATGCTGCGCCAGCGCTGCCCTTGGGGCAGGCTGAGCCCACCATAAAAATGAGTGAATAAATAAACAAAGGTTCTGAAACAAGAAAAAAATAAATAAAATAAAAAATTTTAAAAAAATTATTACTGTGAATTCAATCAATCCCCAGGAGTTATAGAGTCATCCAAGAAATTATTAAACCTGAAATTGGCTTAGGGCAATCTCCTGTCCTGCAGGTGGTGTCAGGGCAAGGACAACCTTAAGGTTGTTCCTCCAGACTTTAAAGCTCAGCTATGTAGGTGCCCAATTTTTCTAGCACAGACTCAGTTCTCACTCATTTTCCAGTCTTCCTTGATTCAGGGAGCCAGGACCTCCTTCTGTTAAGATTTTGGCATTTATCTCATGAGGCCCTGACCTAGCATTCACGGTTAAAACACATACCCCTTCTTCAGCTAAAATGTTGGCACCTCTCTATGATAATTCATTTCTTCAGCTGCCCACACAGCCACAAGCCACTCTAGAAAAATGTATGCTCAGACTCAACTTCATCGGGGCTCCTAATTCCTTATCCAGTCCAGTTCGATAACCTGGTTCCTGGTTCCTGCAACTGAGTGAATCAAAGATTCTATTTGCCCACTGCCAGTGTACACCCTGCCTTGCCCTTGGGAAGCCCCCAAAACACAGTTCGTTGCTGTTTATGGCACTGCTCCACTTCTCTTCCACTTGTGGCTCCCACACTAAATTCTTGTACCCTTGCCTACCACCAAGTCATCTACAAAGTAGAAGAATAAGAGAACAAAATGGAATTCTGATTAATCAGTTTCAAAGTCAACTCAAACCTGCAACTTCATTGCATAGTGACACGATACCTGCTTGTTAGGTGCTCAACATATGAAGCACACTTTGTGTTAGACACTATTCCGGGCACTCTGGGTGGATTTAATCAAAGGCCAACCAGGCGTAAGCAAAATAAAGTTCAAGGAATTCACAGTGATGCCACAAATCAAAATCATAAATTCTGTACCCTTCAAAGGAAATTTATGCCTGCTCATGATTTCACAGGGGTGAAATTTCAAGAACAGGTTGCCGTGTGTTTGGCCAAAAGATCAGGCAAAAGTTAAATTCCAAATGACAGAAGAGAGAGAAGATAGGGCAAATTCCACACAGGGAAGCCAAGCGCCAGGCGCTTCTTGGCACTCGGAGATAACGCTGTGTGGAGCATTTGCTACCTGGCCATTGCCGACTAAGCACTCTGCTTATTTGAACAGATTGTCCTAAAGCCACCTGAGAATAAAGGCGCCCAATAAAAGAACCATTTCCCAGATCAGAAAACTGAGGCTTAGCATAGTTAAATCATGGGTCCCAGGCCAAACAGAAAGCAAGGATCAGGGGCCAGGTTCTTCTAACTCAAGCAGCCTGGTTATCAAAACCCTTGTGCTTAACAGAGCCTGGTTACATTTCCAAATGGAGAATCCCATGGGGCAAAGGAACATGGGATCAAGTTCGCTGTTGGAAGGTTTCTGAAGGTCTCCTTTTGCCCTCCAGATGCCTAAGGCCAGTGTGTGGCAGGTGATTTTCAGCTTAGAGTTTAAGATGAACAACCCAGCTCCCTCCCTCCCACAGATTCTTTTCTAACTCCAATCACTGAGGTCATTGCCAGGGGGACTAGGATGGGAAAGTGGATAAATCAAAGTGATCCATCCTTCCATCATATAAACACAGCAAGCCCCTTGCCCTAAAGAAAAGCAATGCCTCCTCCTTCATCTCCTTCCATGTTCTATTACTTTTATATTTATATAAATGTAATCATTAAAGGCAAACATGCAGACCTCTGGGGCATCCATAAAATATATCCATGAAACATAAAATCATGCTTATCGTCATATGGGCTGTCATAAATTAACAGACGGTTCTTCACCAAGATACAAGCCTCATTTCACTTAAAGTATCAACTGACTTCACTGTTTACATGCTTAACTGGAAAGGCCTGTGGGTCCTAATAGAGAAGAAGTAAGTTATATTTTCGAGTTGGCCTCTAACAATGTCTAGGGCTTTCACCAAGCTAAATAGGCACTCTGGATTTAGTGTTCCTGTACACGCAACCCAGTCAGACTCAGGTAGGAGATTCATAGGAATTGTGCACCTGCTAATCTCTGTTGAGAGACAGTTCCCTGCCTACAGCTCATGCCACAGGGCCTTGCTAAGACCAAAAAGAAGTTAATTATCCATTATTAACAGCGCCACTACACTAGAACTTTCCACACAGAATTTTACTTAATCCTCACCATAACAAAGGGATTTACTGGTTCCTCTTTGGGCAAAATAAGTTGCTGACAGACGTTCATTTTGCTCATGGAAGCTAGGCAGGGTGGCTTACATGAAAAAGCCTCCTTGCTCTGGGAGGCTGAGCAGGAGACACATAAGTTTGGGGTCAGCCGGAATGACTCAGGAGTTTTAAGAGACTTTGTCTCAAAATTAAAAAGTCCAAAGCCCCTGGGCTCAGTCCTAGTACTGAAAAGAAAATATGTTCATGGAGAAACTTGGAGATAACCCTGTTCTTCCATGTAAGGGGTCTGTTATGGCTACTGTCTAGGGATCCCCCAAAAGTCACAGGTAGTCACTGGGGCATCGGGATTCCAGAGTTTGTGATTAATGCATAATCCAATGCTGGGATTATGAGTGTGAGCGCTACCCCTACAGACGGCTAAAATACAACATAAGGAAAGGAGACAGGTTTGCTCTCTGCTCCTCTGCTGTTGCTACTGCTGCCCCTCCCTTCTGTTCTTGCAGTTTTGCTGTTTTCCACCACCATGAATGGCTGCCCTCTGCCCTGTGCCACTGTGCCTTGGAGCCAGCCAATTGTGGACTGAAGTTTCCACAGACTGCGAAGTAAAGAAACCTTTCTTTCCTTAATTTTTTTTTTTTTTTTTTTTTTTTTTTTTTTTTTTTTTTTTTTTTTTTTTTTTTTTTGAGGGACTGAGGATTGAACTCAGGTCGTTGCACTTGCCAGGCAAGTGCTTATTCTAACAAGCTACTTCCATGCCCCTCCTTCCTTAATATTAGGTGTCAAGTATTTTGTGCCAGCAATGAGAGAAAAGTAACTGACACAGTGTCCCTCATCCATATCCCTTTTGTAACCCCTACCTTGTTCAAGAGACACTGACCCCGTGATACCCAGAATGTCCACCTCGGACTTCCTTCACCTTTCCTCATTTTCAGATCCAAGTTCCTTGTGCTGCCTGCTCTCCTTGGATGCCCGTCCACTGACTGGCTGACTGCTCCTTCTCCTTCTCAGATCTGCAGCCTCTGACATTCAGTACTTTCCAAAATCCTCCCACCCAAGACAGCCAAGCTGCTGGTACTGGCCTGGTACCATCCCCATCTCTCTCCTGCTCTCTGTCATTCACATCTGTCAAGGCTCTGGTGGCTGCAGCATCTCCAGGTTACATCTCTGCCCAGGGAAAGGGAGCTTCTGAGTGCTGGAAATGTGCCGAGGCCTCTCAGGAGAAGTAATTAATCACACTAGAAGAAGCATACACTTGTACAGCAAATTGCACATAAAAATTCAGCCTGGAGAATTTCAAACAGAATATCACCAAACTTTTCCTAAGGATATGTTGATTAAACCACAATGAGTTAATTAGGTGAGGGTCGATGAGGTGTATTTGTAAAAGTAATGGCCCATTAGACACACACTGTTGGAAAGAGATGTGGGACCAGTTTCAAAATTTCAGACTTCTTTGACCATTTAATTACATGCCAGAGAGGATGTTAAAAAAAAAAAAAAAGAGGGAAGAAAGATGGAAACAGAGAAGGATTAGGAGATTACATTAGCTCTGTCCAGTGCTTTACCTAAAATCTACTTTTCTGGAACCTAAGTCCTACCTTCAAAGCCCAGGAGCAGTTGAGTCCCCCAATCTCTGGGAATAGCAAGGGCAGGAGAGTCCCGGGCTGCACACTGTCCTGCTTGATTCCTTGCATTCAGAGGCCCAAGAGTCCTGCTCTTTGGATTTTGACTTTCTCCAGGGAGACTTTCGCTCTAGCAAAGTTCCAGCCAGGCAGGCTGCAAGTCGGGGCAGTGAGAGAGCAGCCCCCTCCTCCTGAGACAGCTCCCAGATACTGGTTCCTGCTGACAGTGCAAGAGACAATGTACAACCATGAGGGAAACAACGGAATGTCTGGACGACAAACTTGACTGCACAGAAGAGTATATATCTGCATTTATCCCAGTATGGATATGTGAATGAAGGAGAAATGGAAAGGATTATTGGGAGGAAAACTAGGCAGGCACAAGGACAGCAAAGGAGAAAGGAAAGACTTGGAGGGAGAAAAGAATGGGTAGAATGAGGGAGAAAGAAAAAAATAATAAAAACTACACCCAATCTTAACTAGCGTTACTTTTGAGGCCAAGAAGCAGACTAACAGGGTGGATGCTACTCTTAACTGAACTGGGCCATTCTCATCCCAAATTTTAGAAAAGGACAATATGGAGTCCTTATAGAACTAGCTTCTCATCATACCCAGATACAGCTGAAGGTCAACACCTGCACCACTGGCCATCCCTGTCCAATCCTAGGCCACATTTGATCAGGATAAAAACTCACTCTGTAGAAACATCCCATGGTTAAGTACTCAGCATACTACTTTACTAAGAGGTCTCCATGGTGCATGAATAGTAGTACCCTAGAGATGCCCTGGACCCTCCCCCAGATGGACGTAGCTATGGTCAGAGGCACAGGCTGGGGTTACTGGATGAAGCTCCACACCCCTTCCTCCTGCTGGACCCCCAGGCACACAGAACTTTTCTTCTGTTCTCATGCACCTAAATGAGCCATGCAAAAATAGACCCACATGCAGAACAAGGGAAAGGTGAAGAAAGGCACCACTGAAGTGGCCTTGGCCACTACCCTCACCACAGTACCTCCCTTGTGCCACACCCACCTGGCAAGAAGCCTTTCCTATTAGAGGAAAAATTACATCCTTGTGCTAGCTTGGGAACCTGGCTCCTAAGGATGGCAGAGGGGAGATCTTAGTTTGCCAACCCTCAGAGCTCTGACCAGGACAGGTCTGGAGGTCAGCAAATAAATTTTTATTATTCATTATATTATGTGTAGTAAAAATCCATATATATATATATATATATATATATATATATATATATATATTAAACCACATATTAGATTTTATATCATAGTATATCTATATTGTACAGAGACAAGCTTGTTTGTGTCAATTTGATTAAAATGGAGCCAATCAAAGAGATGTGGGGAGAGCACTTCTGGTGAGACTCAGTGGGTCACTGAGATGTGGCCTTGAAGGCCATGTCCGATCCCTCCCCTGCTCCTTTTGGCCACTGTGCCCTGCTAAGTAGCTTTTCTCCACCAGACTCTTCTACCATGATGCTTTTATCTTGGAGCCAGTCAGCCATGCACTGAATTCCTTGAAACTTCAGGGTAGAGAGAAAGGCCTTCCAGACAGAGGGGACTCGATGCACAAGGTCATGCAGCTACACACAGCTCACTGCAATTTAGAGCCTGGCCACTTCCTGGAAACTGATCCTGCTGTGTGCCCAGTGGCTGCCACTGCTTTAGTCTGGTGGACTCCAGGCTAATTTCATGATTGTTTGTCCACCAGGCACATGGGGCACAATTAACTCCTCCTCAAAACACAACTTGCTCCAGATTTTCAGACATTCATGGTGTTCATCGCCTGTAGCTCTTCAGTTGCTCCCCTTCAAAACTCCCTGACAGTCCCTCCTCCCCACCCCATACATCATTCATTTGCACTTATCTCTGGTCACTGCCTAAATGATCTTCCCCAGCTACCAAGCTTTAAATATCATGTTGGGGCTGGGGAGATAGTACAGTAGAATAAGCACTTGCCTGGCAAGCATAAGGGCATGAGTTCAATCCCCAGTTCTGTAAAAATAAATAAAAATTTAAAAATATCATGTGAGTGTTGATGACTCTCAAGGTCAGTTCTCCAGCCTTGTGCTCTACTCTGAATTCCAGACCCATAGACCCAACAGCCCATGCAGAAGGACGATGTATGCATGCCCTCTGTGATCAACTGAATGCCCAGTGCTTGTTGCACACCTACCACAAACAGTCGCCAGCATAGCATGGAGGATGTAGAGACCTAGTCCCTGAAATACCTTATTGTTAGTGAAAAGAGGGGAAGAGATGAGGCAAGGTCACCACGACTGTGTGAGAAGGCAGATGGAGCAGAGTCATCAGCAACGAGTTAGGGACAAAAGGTCACGTGTCAGATCACGTTGGGGATCCGAAGATGGATTCTGGGCGAGAGCCACTTATGCCACCATTCAGGAGTGGGAATAGTGCAGAGATGAAAAGCAGCCTAGAAAATGGAACAGTGTTCATGAGGCTGCCCAGGTAGTTGCTGAAGCACATACGCAGCCCAAGCCGCATGAGAAATTACACAGGATGTCCAATACTGGCTTAATGTGCAGAAAATTTGTTCTAATTACCAATTTAGCTGCACTCCATATGCTTCCACAGGTCGTATTTTTATTGTCCTTTAGTTCATGACACTTTGAAATTTCAAGGTTACTTCCTAATGAAAAATTAAGTTTTGAAATACTTTTATGATTGATAGGAAATTAAATTGCCTTCTGCTCATAAAATCTGTTATTGACTCTTTAGAAGTTGCCTGAAGTTTCCTCTTTTGTAGCTTAGAGCAGTAATGGCAAGCCTTTTAGAGCTCCCAATGATTCAAGCAGCCCACATAGGCACACGTGCCATGGGTTCACCACCACTGGCCTAGCGTATGAAGATTTATGAGATCCATATTTTGATCACAGAACTGAGTATTCTAGTATGATATATTTATTTAATCATGTACTATATAGATTTGTCTATTTTGCCTTATAAGGTATATATGGGTATATAGTGGCCTATTTATCCCTATTAATATGTTTTTTCTTTACACTGTCTCGCTTGATATTTGCATTACTGCACAAGCTTACTTTAGGTTATATTTAAGGTCTTTCCCTAAGGCTGGTCTTAAATTTTTCTCCATTTGCATCTTAAGGTTCTCTCTTACAGATTTCACTATAAAAGTCATAGTGTCAGACAAAACAGTTTACTTTAA
This sequence comes from Myocastor coypus, assembly GCA_004027025.1. Classification (NCBI taxonomy): domain Eukaryota; kingdom Metazoa; phylum Chordata; class Mammalia; order Rodentia; family Myocastoridae; genus Myocastor; species Myocastor coypus. Next base: position 24,570 of record PVJA010002214.1, on the reverse strand, counting down.
CCCAATTACACTTATTGCTATTACTGATAATTATATATGCTTATTTCAAACAAATAATTTTGTGTTTAGCAAAACCTTTTTCTCTTTGCTGTCCCCTAAGGCCCCCCAGTTTCTGATCTATATTTAAATTAGTGCAGGACCAGCCAGGTAACTCAGTGGACTGAAGTTCCTGTTTAGGAAGACTCAGGGACCAGGGTTCAATCCCTGCCCGGGATGTGCTGAGAAAATGTTGAGACTGGGTGTGGTGGTATATGCTTGTAATGCCAGTTCTTGGTAAGCTGAAAACAGGACAATCACTATGAGTCCAATCTGTGTAGTGATACCCTATAGACCCTGTCATAAATACATTAAAAAAAATTGGTGCAGACTTCTATCTTCTGGTTTCTTTTTTCTCTATTTCAAACTAGTCAATTTTCAGTCTGTTTCAGTGATCATCATTTCAGTAGTATGTCTCTATGTAGGTTAATCTTCATTTCTCTTGTTTGTTTTTCAGAGTATACTTTGGAAAGATTCTACAGACTTTGCACAAATTCTCAACTATTTTTTTCTTCTCTAGTATTGTTTCCATTCTGGTTGGAAGTCCTAATAGACAGATATCCGCAATAATATCTTTCCTGTCTCTAACTGTTCTTGTAGAGAGATACTTTCTCTTTCTATGCTGCTTTATGGAGAGATTTCTTCCAACTCATTAATTCTCCCTCCAAATGCATTTAGGATTCATTTTTTCCCATTTGCTTACAGAAATAAAGTTATCGGTTATTTTTCACAGTCTCTTCTCACAGCCTCTTATCTTAGTCTTGTTCCGTTTCTGCTCTTTGGTTTCATTTCATTTGTTTTTGCACTACTCACTTGGCATGACTCCTTCATCTGTCACCTTGAGTGCGCTGGTTTTATCATTTTCTTTGTGGTTATCTTTCATATATATATGAAAGAGCTTAGAGGTTTCTGAGGGTAGGGTCCAGGAAGATGAATCTTCTAGCACTACGCAAACTTCACGTCATTCCTGGTAGCCTCATCATATTCCAGGCATCCTACACCCATAGATAACAGAAAAGTCAAATCCCCAAGCACTGGCTCAACAGTCATCTTCTGTGCTTCCTTCTGTGGAAGCCGGGGATAACACAGCTCTATCCTCTGTCATCAAAAGGCATGCCTGGCTTATAGATCCCAACTCATGTGGAACAGCTTTGGCAGTCCTGGCCTGGAATCTCCTTCCATCCACAGCACCAACGCTGCTGCCTTAGTCAGTTCTTTGAGTTTCTGACCCATGCATGGTCCACACTTATTACAGAGCCTATCTTCTTTTGTTCTTTTTATGCTGATTTTTCTTCTTCCCCTATTAGGGTCGTTGGCTTGAAGGCTGAAGAAGCGTCCTCCAAGACTTTCCTTAGACGGTGCATGTAAATATGGGCAGGGGAGGCTGGACATGACATCCCATGAATGATACTCCTTGACTTGGGCTGAGCCTCCATCTCTAGCCTCTTTCTTCTGTGAATAAAATTGTGGCTTTCTTAGGTGAAACACTTCCTCCCGGCTTCATATGCTCAAAGGACCTGACAGCTCACTTTCAAGCCTGGGAAAGCTGCATGCTCTATCAGCACCCTTCCCACCTGAGTGATTAAACAAACTGACCCTTAAAGCAGTGTGCCAAGAGACAGCCCTACAATGTTTCTAAATCTACTGGCAAAGATGCTCTCTCATCACGCTGGGCTACTGGTTGGTAGACCATAAACCTGGCTCCCTTAAGGTGAAGAAAGTTTCTATGTATGAATGTCTTGCCTAAAACGAAGCTCAGTAAACAATGAGGCACAGCCAACCTAGACAAAGGCTGAATTCTTATGAACCTGCTCCAGTCCTTGGACTGAAGAGCTTATTCAGACCTGAAGTGCCTTTCCTAGGGCTTTCAGTTCTGACGAACCTACAGAATTCCCACCCTCTATGAGGTGGGTTATGCTCTTGTGGGTAAACAATCACCTCAACAGCTTCACACACAGGCAGCGCAATGACTTGCTGCAGAGCCCAGATCTGCTAACGCACCTGCATTTCTACCCCAGCATTACTGCTAATTAGTAACTTTAGTCACCTTGATCAACCTCACTATGCCTCAGTTTCCTGGACTCGAAAGTGAGTCTAAACATAGAATTGACATCACAGGGCTGCTATAATTAATATGGATGATAACGGTGCTTGACTCACAGTGAGTCCTTTATGACCATTAAATGAACTAATGAATACTGCTTTGTCCCCCTCTAATCTTAACCAAATTCTAGTGACTTAACTTTAAAAGTTAGTCTTTAGAATCATCACAAACCAAGTCTTCCTTAATTTAAGAGATGGGGCTGAATAAAAAAGGCAAAGGGAAAGATGTGTCACTGTGTCTGCCAGATAAATTTCTTGAGGACACCCAGAGATAAAAGCATGAAAGCAGCACATTAAATTAAGAATCTGAGTGACTTTATGGAAATACTTACTGCCAGGTCTAGGGACACAAAAGGCTGAAGAAATATAAGGTAACTTTCTGTACAATGTGCACAGAATCTCCTCTGCTTTGATTCAAGTCTCTCAGGGGAAAGAGAAAAGTATTTTTAAAAAAAAAAATATGAAAAGGCACTGCAATCAGAGTCTTCCATTATCACCGGGATAAAATATCAATTTTTGTCAGGATAAAATGAAGCACAGATTGGACCTGATAGGGAAAATTAAATTTCTAGGCTCTACTTGATTTGATATTTATCACTCCTTTGCCCCAGAAATGTTCTGTCACAAAACATTTAAAAAAATTTATTCATCACACACCAAACTAACTTAAGGGCTCTTAGAAAACACAACTGACAAATAAGAGGTATGACTGAGAGAAAATCAAAGAGCTGAGTGAAAAAAGCAGATAAAGAAAAAAGTCAGAACTGTGAATAATCCTGGGAAGGTTTTCAAAGACAAAAGTGGCTGCTGACAGGGTGAATTCAAGAAGTTCCACCTGAGGGTGGGAAATCCATCACCTACCCATGAAGCAAGGCAGTTCTTCCAGTGTCCACTCATCACTGCTGAGAAGAGCTGAGGCAACCGCTTTCCTCCACATTGGGTTACAGAGACATGGAGAGCTACAGTACGCGCCCAAGCACTCATCAGCTCCTTACTGTCTGTGTTCCCCTCCCAACAATTAAGGGCCGGAAGAATGGAAAGGACAACAGCAGCAATGAAAAACCAACTCTTGAAATCATTTCTTGACAGCAATATTCTCCACAGAAAAAGCTCAGGGTATTACACAGGGAGTTGAATAGAGATGAATCTCTTCTGTCTGATTTAGGAGATCAAAATTAGGCTGCTAAATTTAATTAACCAATTTTTTAAAGATTTTTTGTCTCTTTCAACACTAGTCATCACTCATCTCTCCCAGAAATGAGATTCTTTTTCCTTCCCGCACACAATGGCAGTTCTTGAAATGTAACGACATTAAGGACATGTATGTGTCCCCTTAGCATCTCAAACACTCACAGGAGAGGTTTTGCAGGTATGACTGGATCATGGTGATACTCATGAATGCATTTGTCTTGTGTTGAGTTTATAGCCAAATGTGACATGGAAGGCAAAGCCTGGTTGGAGCACGCAGGTCACTGGGGCGTAGTCTGGAAGGGCGGATATCCTTCCTCCTCCCTTGATCCCTCTCTGCTCCCCCACCATGCCATAAGAAGCCTTCTCCTCTGCCATGCCTCTCTGCCATGTTGTCCCCCTTTGCAGTCAGCTGGGCATAAAGTGAAACCTGTGCAATCTGTGAGCCAAAATAAGCCTTTTATTAAATTGTAGGTATTGGGTATTGTGTCACAAGAAGTGAACACAAAGCTCCAGTGAGGTTCTCTAAACTCTCATGCTGGAAAGAAACCTCATACAAGCATGAAAGATTCTGTACTGCATCAGGACAAAATTTAATACTTAGTTAACATGTTAGTAGTCAATTCAATTTAAAGGAATATATGACAATGCTTCAGGGAAGGTGATCTTCTAAGCAACTTAAGTAAAAGATTATGGGCAAATGACCCCCACCTTTAAGCTGATAAAGCATATGAGAGCTATGAAGGTAGGGATGTACGTTATGTTAAAATATTTCTTTAAAAAGTTATATGTAGATGCACAAAGTAAGTAATGAGGAATTTCAAATGAAAGTAGGGATTGGTAAAGAACTTGTAGGAGAGATTCTTTTTTCTGAAATACCAAAATCTGTAAATAATATTCCAATCAGAGGAAGATAGAGCAGCTGTCGACAGGAGATGCATCAAAATTCTATACCAAAATTGTTTGTGGTACAAGTAATCAGCAAGGCCACAGGACATAAAGGGATCACGCTATGCATGCTCAAATGTTTACTGACTCTGTAACCTCTGTACAAAAACAATATTACAGTCTTTAAGTTATAACAGCACCTCCCTCGCTGGGTTATTAAAGTTACTTCACAAAATGTCTGACAAAAAGTAGACAGTCAGACATGCTAAGTAACGTTACTAGTGGGATTTGAGATACATAGAGTTGGGTCCTACACAGCGGAGGACCTGAAATTTCACATGATATTTAATTTCTTCAGAGCAAGAAACCAGTGATAGTATTTACAAAAGAGAATGATTATTTCAAAGAAAGCAGCTTATGGGTGAGGAGAATTGAGTATGCAGACACACGCTACAGATCAGGGTATTGCAAAACTTCACATGAGAACCTAATGTAGAAGGAGTAAAAAGAAAAAATGATATTTGTGTGAAAGAAATCATAGGTAGGATATAAAGGTAGGACACTGATTAGGGAATGAGAGAAAGAAGCAACTCTCATTACAGAAATTTGAATCTGAATCATGCGAATAATGCTGGCATCACAAGGAGCAATTAAAAGAGGGGGAGATAATTAGAGGTGGGGGAGGACAGCTCTCAGTTATGTTTGCATCCTGCTGACTCTGCGGTACTTGTGGGAACCAAGAAGAGCTCTCCAGCAGGCATTTGAAAATATGAGTCAGTAATTTGGAAGACAACTAAGGCCTAAATTAATGAATCTGACAATCATTTGCATACAGGTTTATGGCTGAACCCGAGTGCACATATAATATAGATGATGGGGAAAAATACAGAGAGAGACAATGAAAGAAGACCTCTCCCTGGGAAACCAGAGTTAGGAAACTGTGATACCTCTCTCTCTTTAAAGAAGAGAGAGACAGCGGGATGGTCCTGCCATCAAAATCAAGTGAGGGAGAGTGAACACCATCCTCAGGAAAGGATCCTGAAAAGGGTAGGGAGGAGAAAGGTAATGATGTCATAAGCAAAGGGAGAACTCAACAGAAAGGTGCAATGATAATTACATATGCACTCAACATGGGACCTCTAAACACATAAAGCAAGTATTCACAAATCACAAGAAGGAAATAGATCTCAGTACAATAATAGGAGACTTTTACACTGCTCACTCTGTGGGACAGATCAGCCAAAAAGAGTATCAATAAAGAAAACAGCAGAACTGAACAATACTACAGACCAAATGAATGTGAAAGGACACCGTCAGAAGAGCATGCAGGGTGCCCAGTGTGCATGGAATGCTCTCTAGGACAGTCCACCTACAAGTACAAGAAACAAAATCAATCTTGACATTTTCAGAATTGAAATCATTCTATCTGCCTTTTCTAAACCCAATAAGACTAGAAATCAACAGTAAGAAAATTAAGGATGACTAATGCAGTTGAACCTTGAACAACGTACAGGTTAGGGACATTGGCCTCTACACAGTTGGCAAACTGTGCATAACACTGAATGACTAGTAACCTGCCCTGGACCAGAAGTCTTACTAATAAGATAGGTAACACATTAACGCATATTTGGTATATGCTATGAGTTCCATGCATATATAAAACTACCTTTTCCTGCACTACACAATGTTCCAGAGAGAGCAACGGCTCATGTAGAGATGATAAGTGGCATATCATATTTTAAGCAGACACTCGCAACCCTTGAGCTCACCCTAAGAGCAGCAGGATGTAGAAATGAAATTTTTATAACAGCTTAATATGGACTACATTTAATTGTATGCAGTTATGATTTAATATGGCAACTTTATGTTGTTTCTATTGTTTACATCTCTCTTGATCATGAATGGGCCATGTAAGGTCCTTAAATGTTTGCCTACAAGCTTTGATAAGTTTTTAACATTTTATAAAAGGTTTGTGTATGTTTCAGATTACTAAATTATGAAATAGACCACTACCTACATCTACTTTAGGTATTCATGGCATACCAGAGATTTTCTTAAATTGGGAGGTGGTGGTATTTCTAGGGCATATGTATGATACATCTGAGACATAATTTTCAAATTCTCATAAATCTAAAAAAAAAAAAGATCTGGGTGTAAGTAGATCGGTAAGTTCAAGCCTATGTAGTGCAAGGGTCAACTGTGCATGCAATAACATCTTTTCAAACAGCCCTTATGTCAGAGAAGTCAACAAATTTTAAAATATCTTGAGACAAATGAAAATGATATTGCAGCATGAGAGAACTTAGTGGGACACAATGAAAAGTAACACCAAGGTAGAAGTTCATAACAGTGAATATCTACATTAAAAAGTATTACCTTAAACAATCCAACCTCAAGGAACTATGGAAAGAACAAACTAAGTTCAAAGCTAGCAGAACAAGGCCGGCTTGATAGCTCAGAGAACTAAAGCACCTGTTTCGGCGGAACACAGGGGCTGGGGTTCCATCTGTGGTGTACCACGCGGGCCTTGCCCCCCCCCATAGGTCACGCTGAGACAGCGATTGAGAGTGGGCATGGTGGTGCGTGCCTGCAGTCCCAGCACTTTGGAAGGCTGAAAACAGGAGAATCACTATGAGTCTGATCTATGTAGAGAGACCCTATGGACCCTATATCCCCTGTTCTAAAGGCATTAAAAAATAAATAAAATAAAATTAGCAGAACATAAAGAATAGTAATTATTAGAGCAAAAATAAGTTCAATAGAAAAATAACACAAAAGTAAAAACGTCAAAGTTGGTCTACTTAAAATGAACAAAATTGACAGATTCAACAAGATTAAAAAAAATACGAGAGATTCAAATAAAACAGAAAATAAGGAAATATTATACAGAGATTTATATATTATAAATATCAAAAAGTCACAAGCACTATTACAAGCATGCATATGCCTGAAAGAGAGGTAACATAGAAGAGATATGATATGCAAGGCTTTGTGTTTAATCCTAAATACTGCAAAAAAATGTATGTATCTTAAATACATTCTACTCAATTTTCGTTGTGTATACCCCAAAAATACTAGAGAGAAAAAGAGAATCATGTTGAGTTTAAGGCATGGGATGGGGGCGAGCAAGACAGCTCAGTAGTCTAAAGTTCCTGATTAGGCAAGCTTAGGCAACCACAGTTCAATCCCCCGAACCACATGCTGCACCAGCCCCACCCCCAACACAGGCTGAGCCGGCCATAACATAAATAAGTTTAAGAAATGGGATAAATTGGAAAAATAGAAGCAGAAAAACAGTTCTGTATTTCATGAAATGATTCAGAATGGAAATACCTCGAATAGCCAAATTAAGGAATTCTAATGTAAAGAAATACATGGCAAGTTAAAACAAAGAAAATCCTCCTGGAGAAGGTACTGAAAAGGTAAAAAAGAGAAGGAAGGAAGTTGTTTAGTTTTGTTTTGTTTTTGGTAGTACTGGAGATTGAACTCAGGACCTTGTGCTTGGCAGGCAAGCACTTATTCTACTGAGCTATCTCCCCAGCCCAAATTGTTGAGTACAACGAAATGGAAATTAAAGGAACTGACTGACCTCAGAAAGGTTAGTCCTTGCTTACCACAGGTGTTTTAATTTTCTTTAAATGAGAAAAAAAGGTAAAAGCAAAAGTAGATACCAAGGCCACTCACACTAGCTAAGTTATGGAAACAGCCTAGATGCCCACTGACAGATGAATGGAGACAGACAGACAGATAGACAGACAGATGTAGGGGTAGGGGTAGAGGCAGAGGTAGAGATAGAGATATTTCTTAGCCATGAAGGATAAATTTGAATCATCTATAAGAAAATGGATAGATCTTGACACTATAATGCTAAAGGAAGTAAATCAGATATGAGAAGTTAAATAGTACATGACTTCCTTTATATGAGGAAGAAGAATATAATGTAAAGAAAATTATTAAAATTAAAATACAGGACAGATGACAGGAAACAGGGAGATAGACCCTTTGGAGGTGGAGAATGAGATTTGCAGGGAAGGAGAAAGTAGAAGGGAAAGAGGAAAAGAATAAAAATGATCAAGATTTTATATATGTATATAATATATGTATACATTTTAATTCCCTTAAATAAATGTAATCTTTATATATCATAATCATATACTAGTGAAATATTTTTTTAAAAAATAGTGAAATAAAAATGAAGAAATATAAGTGGAATACTTTTAATTTTCAAGGAAACAGTAGTTCTCAAGATTTTTTTATCAAGCTGGCCACAGTGGCACACACCTGTATTCTCAGCATTCGAGTGGCTGAGGAAGGAAAATCTCCATGAGTTCAAGGCCAGCCTGAGCTACATAGTGTGTCCAAGGACACTGGATATGCACAATGAGACTCTGTCCAAAAAATATTTTTCTAATTTGAAAAACTTGGAGTCATCAAGCATGAATACAACACAAACTCTTATGCCAACTCTAATTCCCTGTGCAGCATGCCAAGAAAATGATCATTCAGTTTTGACTTAATTATTGCAGACTTAGAATCTGTCACCACCTAAATTAGCTTAATGGTATACCGGACTGCTCTTCCTTATCCCGCAAAGAGATCTGCTTTCTTGTGATGCCTACATCTTAATCCCGCATCTACCCTCTGGGATCTCAAGGTTTACAGGCAAATCCTTTTTGTACATGACTTCTCAGCATACATCTGAAAATAAACATGCCCCAATGGGCTTCTTGGCTCTAACTAAAACATCCTCTGAGTCTTCAAATATTCTCCCACGCTAACATTTAAGGGATAGTTTCAGCATCCATGTCCCACTTAAACACAAGTACACACACATATGCACGCACACACTCACACGCATACACACACGCACACACACACAGTTATTCTCAGGAAACAAGACTTGAGGAAATGGAACACTTACAGATCAGCTGGTGTGGATGCCCCTAATTATGTAAGGTTGGATAAGTGTGCTACCTACGTGGGATTCTGCTGACTCTAGTGCAAAGTGAATGTGTGCACCATCTTCAGCCAACGTCATCCCCTACAGGAGAGGCTACAGTGCTAAGTGCCAGGAAAAGTACCAAAGGAACCCTCCCGGTAAGCTCTGGGTAAAGCTGGCCCCACCTCTGGCTCTGACTTAAAGCTTTGATCTTGGCAATTGCATTCCTCCTTATACAACTCTTGGATCCAAGGGCTATGTGGGTCACGCAGTTCATGGCACACAGCATAGAAAGTATGTTGAACCCATCTGCTTCATCCACCTAGATTTCCACCCCGAAGAATCAGGCTTATTTCTTATTTTTCTATCATCTTTACAAAAACTAGATGCACCCTACTGTTTCTCAAATTCAAACTCTGGACTTTAATTGCCCTTGCAGGAAGGCATTTGATTGCCCGTGCTGTTTGCATTTTGGTCTTTTACCTGTTCCCTAAGAAAGAAAATCTATCTAGTCTATTTTCCTAAATATGAATCCAAATAGCATTTTCCAAACTATTCTGCCAATGTCATTTCTTAACTCCCAAAAGTTTTGATTTCTAATGTCTTGAGTCTGATCCCAAGCAGTCTGTATAACTTATCTCTACTCCATCTCCCCCTCCAGACTCACCACAGCCCATCCTTCCGCTGTTGTGCTTCCTGTTGACCCCAGCTCTTCCTTACCATAAATTAGCATCTTCAGCATCCATACTTTGCTTTAAAGCTCAGCAGATAGCTGTGTGGTTGCAGAAGAAATGGAGACACAGCTCTGCACCGTGGGAGGCCATCCATCCCAGACTGGGACTCAAACAAAGCAGGTAAGCAGGGTAGTCATTCCCACAACTGCTTCATTAAGTTCTCATCAGAATTTTTGAAAAGGAAGAAACAGAAGCACCCATTTTCTCTGGGAAAACTCAGGAGTGTGCTTGCAAGACATGGGGACACACAAATAAGGAAAACCAGCAAGAGATGTCATAGTGGGATCAGGACAGGTCCAGTGTGGACAGATGTCAGCTCCTCCTGTCCTTCACTCGTTGTGGAAGTGGAGACCTCAGTGTTCTAGCAGAGCCAAGTTCTAGTTTTATTTTTAATACACTGAATATTGTTTAAAAGTTATAACTACATGTCTTCATTTATATGGACTATACACAAATAAGCACACATGCATGCATATATATGGGCCAGAGGATTTGTCAAATTCAGTAAAAATGTGGGTGGAAGTTAAAGCTGTTTGAATTTCTGACAATTTTTATGAGCCAACTCCTTTCTCAAGTACATAGCATAAACCAGGTATGGTGGTACATGCCTGAAATCCCAGCATCCAGGAGGTTGATCCAGGAGGATCTCTTCCAGTTTGATACCAGCCTGGGTGCTACAGAAGGCCAGCCCAATCTACATAGTGAGACCCTATCTAAAAAAAATAAAAGAAAAGGAAAAAGTAGATGGTATAAAATTTCTCATGTGGCACTATAAGTTTTTAAAATATGTACATCTATGTAAACGTGGGCATATGAATGCACCAGTTCTGTGCTACTGTCATTACCAATTACCATACACTTAGAAGCTTGAAACACTTTCCACAGTTTCATGCCTTAGAAGTCAAATTCAGGTCCCATCAAGAAGAACAAATGAACAAACAAGGCGGGTCAAGGCTGTAATTTGGAAGCTCTGTTGGGGTCTCCTCCCAATCTCAGGCTGCTGGCAAACTTCAGTGCCTTGTTATTTGGCAGCACAGGTGCCACTTCCTTGCCTTCTGTCGTCTAAGACATCTTGGTCTCCTTCCTCCATGTTCAGATCAGCAATTGCAGGTTCTGGTCTTTCTGACTTTCCTACTACACCCTTTCTGTCTCTTTTTACTCCTTTTTCAGACTTAGTCATAGAGAGCTCTCTAGTTTTAAGGGCTCAGGTGATTCCATGGACCCACTTTAATGATCAAGAATTCCAGGTTGTGAGGTGTATGACCTCTTCAGCTATGTACCGTCTAACCTGTTCTAAAAAACCACAGGATTAGAACAAAAACATCTGGGATCTCCACAGTGAAGCCATCACTTGAATTTCTTTATGTGCTAAACTTGGATGATGGGTCTTGAACGTCAGCTGACTCTCCAGCCGTAAGCACAACAGTCTTTATCTTCGCTTGGCTTTCACTTTTCACAGTTGTAAATTTTACATGTCGTAATCACCAGTAAGCCTTCCCACAGTGTCATCATCGAAATTCCATCCCTAACCCATTTCTGACAGTGGCAAAGACACAGACCACAGCTGCTGTACAACCAGCATGAGTGGACCACACTCGTTTTTCCATCTCTTATCCAAGCAGTTAAAATCATGTCTATGTAGGTCATCTACTAATAAGGATCTATCTGCGAACCATCTAACATTAGACATAGGATTATTGTATAGCCAACCAGCACACAGTGCTGGCCTTCCATGGAGCTCTCCTTATATCTATTTAATGTTCAAATCATCAAATGAACCTCCTTCTTTCTACAGGTCCCTGAGACCCACCTGAGAGCAATTTTATCTGAACACCAGGTCTACTTCGTTGATCCTCATGGCATAACTTCTGGGAGAAAAGATGGGTCCTATTTTCTAGGCGCCAGACCCTACCCAAGCAGAGGGAATCCATGACAGCTATGCTTTTCAGTTGTCATACAACACAATGGGGTACAAATCATCTGCCTTATTAGTGCCATATCCAGAACTATGTACCCTAGAATTAAAGACTACTTGTTCTGTAATACATCAGTACATTGTGTTGAACTATGCAAAAAAGAGAAAAAGAGCAACTGGTTTATCAAGTGTATATTAAGCTCATCACAGCAACAACCTTTGCTAGAGTTTCTCATCATCTACTACAATTCCATGGTCTGGTTCTCATGACTCTTGCTGCTCTAATGTTTGTGCAGACATCTGCTCCATGCTTCTAATTAAACTTCCATACTGCCTTCCAAGTCTGGATTTAATTCTTAAATACTCTTTCCTATCAGACCTTGCTTCTGTGGCTGTTTACATATTTCACTTTCCTTTTTAGAATCAAATTCCAATGACTTTCATCCAGATGATCTGGACTTGTAGTTTCCAAGATAAACATCTTTGATACCTGCATTCCTCTGCCACCTGTATCGTTTCCCTTGTCCATCGAATGATTTTATCGTAAAAACACACATTGTAAAATATTTTATAAAGTTTTCTAAATGGGAGGAAATACGAAGGGTATTTATTTCATCCTTTAGGCAAAGGAAGACTTTTTACTGTGAAATTATGATAGGTTTCGTTAATGTTTCCTACAGTGTTTTCCTTTCATTAGTAAATGAGGCTTGCCTTTGAGCTGACCTCAGTGGCTACTGATAAGCTATGGTCTCAAAGGGAAGAACCTTGCCTTTATTGATCCTCCTTGTTATAGGCAAAAGACCCAGACTGAAGCCACAAGGCTGTCCTGATCCTCACCAACTCAATTTTACAAATAGATTTATGAAACTCTGAATTAGTCTTTTTCTGGCCTAACCTACGTATTTACAGATAGCCTGCTGCCAAACCAAACAAGTTCCCCTAATCAGATTTTCTGCAAAGCATGGTGGATAATACACAATTGATAACATATTGTTGAACAAAGGAGAAATAATCACAACTGAACTTTTTGATTAACCACTTCCCATGCCCTTGAATTCTTTCAACTTGTATATACTTCAGCAGGTACTTCATGAAACACGGACTTCCCCAGAGTTTTTAATATCTCTCTTTCAATGTTTTTATATAAAACAAGAATTTTATTTTTATGACATGCTGATAGAATACAGCCCAATGAATGAGCCTCTTAGGACCACCAGACTACTTTTTTTCTATCGTAAGAGATTATCATAGCCACAGGTCTTTAGTAAAGAGAGATCACATAAGAATTAAAGTGCTACTATTTTGTAAGTTGTCCTGTGTGGGTCTAAAGAAAAAGCAAAGGGAGACAAGGAAAAATGCTAAGCAATGACTACATTACTTTATCATGTTGACTCACCGTCTTCCAAAAACAAATAAGTAAACACGTTGGTATTCTAGAAACAGGGTGCAAAATCGTCCATGTATCTCCAGGTCATCAACAAAAGAGAGGCAAATAATTTTTTGAAGTCATCTTCCTATTTTGTTTCCAGTTGGTCAGTGTTTACCTCTCAGCATATTAAATCTTCCTCTATATCTTTGATTTGGTGACTTGAGCTGCCAAAATTCATATCTCCACTATGGCATTTTAACCATGCCCAGAAATGGCTGTGAGAAGCAGACATTCAAGACTCCCTGATGGCCAGCTTACCTTCTCAAGTACAGCTTAAGAGGGAAGAACTGGTTTCCTGGGGCAAGTGACTGGTCAACCACCAGAGGTTTCAACATTGTCCAGGAAAGTAGGTGGAGTATCTCCACAGGTCTGTAATAGACCTGATAGAATGGAATTCGCTTTCAACAAACATTAAAGACTCAAAGCACATACTTTCTGTGAATTTTATTTAACCTAGATTAACCAACCAGAAAATTTTTAAAAAGTAGTTCTGATGTCAAGAAAGGGTTGTGCTTGGAAATAAGGCAGAGAGGGATAATGAAGGACCGCAAAGTCATTTATTCCTTGCACTTTACTAAACTTCATATGAAATATCTAATATCTTATTTGTGTGACTATAAACTTATAAAATAAATTAGATCTAGGAGGCCAGGGAGATAGCCCAGTGGAATAAGTGCTTGCCTGGCAGCACAAGGTCCTGAGTTCAATCTCTGGATCTCTGGTACCACCACCACAAAGAAAGAAAGAAAGAAAGAAAGAAAGAGAGAGAGAGAGAGAGAGAGAGAGAGAGAGAGAGAGAGAGAGAGAGAAAGAAAGAAAGAAAGAAAGAAAGAAAGAAAGAAAGAAAGAAAGAAAGAAAGAAAGAAAGAAAGAAAGAAAGAGCAAGCAAGCTTTGGGTTTGGGGAAATAGCTCAGTAGAATAGCGCTTGCCTGGCAAGAGCAGGGTGCTGAGTTCAATCCCCGATATTGCAAAAAATAAAATGAAATGAATTAGATCTAAAATGTATGATACTTTTAAGTGAAGTATTAGAATCTAAATAAATATTAATTTGCTAAGGAAGCTAAGCTTTGTTCTTGTAATGGTCAAATATCTGTCCTTCATACAGCCAAAAGAAAATACCTCAGCCTTCAGTGGTACCACTGATATTCCAGCAGTACTAAGAATTTTGTCATTTTTCCACATTGTATATTGAGTTCTTAGCGTATGTAAACAGAGTATTTTTAAAGGAATCAAAGATGCAACCATGTGACCTTCTCAGATTCAACAAGTTGGTTGATGTCTAGCACAAAACAGCCCCAAAGGTTAATTAATACAAAGGAATCAGGTGTAAGATTGTAACCATGGACTACCCTAAGATATATAAACTAAGTGTTAAATAAGAGCTAAAGACATAAGCCCTGCGAAACTTTCTCAAACATCCTCCAGAGTTTGCATGGTATAATTCTTCATTGTAGATGGCTGTCCTGAGCACTGAATAGTAGTAAACAGTGCTCCTGTTTTATTTAAACTGGATTTGTTATTTTCCTTAAAATTTGTTTCCATACAAGTTAAGAAGTGCAAATTATTGTTGTTGTTGTTGTTGTTATTATTATTATTATTATTATTATTAATGCATTTGGTACAGGGTCTCACTATACAGCTCAGACTCCTAGTGACCCTTCTGTTTTCGGCCTCCTCAGTGCTGGGATTATAGCCATGCAGTTCCAGTGTTAGTGGCCAGCTCACTGTGGCATGGCATGTGGTGCTGGGAATCAAAACCTAAGCAGGTACTTATTTCACTGAGCTATCATGTCAGCTCTAAGTGGTTTCAAATAACAAAAATTTATTTTCTCGCAGTTCTGGAGACGGAAGTTCCAAAAGCAAGGTATCTCTAGCCACACTCCTCCAAATGACCTGGGAAGGAGACTTTCCCTTCCTCCCCCAGTGCTGGGTGGCTCCTGGCAGTCTGGCCTTCAGAGGCATGTAGTGGTGTGACTCTAATCTCAGCCTGTATCTCCCATGGCCACTTTCCCTTCACCTGCCTCTTCACACAATTTCCTTCTTCTAAAGACATCAGTCATGGCACTAGGGACAAACCTGATCCAGTATGATCTCATTCTAACTTTATTATATCTGCAAAAATCCTGTTGCAAATAAATTTGTACATTTTGAGGGGAAGTGAATCTGGTAGAGTCCTATTCTGGATACTTGGCCTCCACAAAACACATCATCTCTCTGGCCACATCTACCTCAGGGCTGATCATCAAAATTGTCTCCAGACATCAGCACGAGTTCCCTGAAGGGACAAAATTATGAATAATTGAGAACCAGTGCTCTTCACAGAACAACTGAAAGGGGAATAATTAGCATGGGCTACTTATTAAGCAGAGACATCAATACTATAGGTAGTGCCAGGCGTGGTGGCTCACGCCTGTAATCCCAGTACTTGGGAGGCTGAGGCAGGAGGATTGGTGCGAGTTCGAGACCAGCCTGGGCTACAAAAGTGAGTGCAGGACCAGCCTCAACTGCATAGCAAGACCCTGTCTCAAAAAGACAAAAAAAAAAAAAAATACTATAGGTAGTGGCCAAGGAAGATGGTTTTGCTGGCTTGTCAGAGCTGCTCTTTGTTCGTCAGCTTTCTTCCTTAAAAGCGGGATAGCATGAGCAGGAGCGTTGCTGAGGAAAACATCACATTCCAGTTTAGAGGTTAAAGATCAGATTCCAGCTGATGGGTAAAAAGACACATCTTCCTTGTCACCTTCTGAAGGATGGCACTTGCCCAGGCTTTTCTCTTTTAAGAATTTATTAAATTCATCCAGTGAGGGGCAAAAAAGAAAAACATATAAAGGGAATTATGAACTCTTGAGAAAAATTACTTTTTTTCAGGTTAAGTAGCATGACAATGGTAGCTGATAGAGCAAATTAAATTCTAACTGCACCAGTGGTTTGATAGAGATCGTTTTGCTAAGTGTTACTGAGAAAATGCCTTCTTGGGAATCTGAAGCTCAAATTCAGGATGAACACTTGTCAGTCATGGCATCCAATTCAATTAGGTGAAATCCATTAATATAAAGAGGAAAGGGGTCAGATGGAAAATTGAAATTTGTAAAACAGGTCCAGGGTATTTTTGTAGAAAAATACACACACAACATCTTTAGGAAATGTTATTTATTTAATCCAAAGCCAAAAGGAAGGGCAACTATTTCACCTTTGCATCAGTGAGCAATCATAGCTCTGGACAGAATGCATCCATTTCTTGTGGCATTTGAAAAACATGTGTAAAATATGTTCAGTCATAGTGACCCCAAAAAGCTCACCAGCAGCAAACCCATCTCAGGACAGCATTGCCAGTCTCTGTTGCCATATGTAGCAAGAAAAGCCTCGTAAGGCCTGAAGCCACTTGTACCGAGCTTGTACATCGAGAACTGCACACCAAAGGCAACTACCAACCAGAATTTTCTAGTAATCATCTAGTTAGCCTTAAAAAAATTAGTCAAATGGGTGTTGTAAAATGTTTTCCATGAAATATTTATCACTCATTTAGCAGATCACTTCTCCTCAGGCATTCATGCAGGGCTGGCTAAAAGAATTTCAAAATCTTATTCTGCACAGATGCAAGCAAGTCTGCTTCATTAGTGATCAATTGCCAGCCAGGTTATCCCTAATAAGTCATTAATACATACCTTGTACTGTCAAATCCAGTAATTGGGTACCACATGTCCAATAAACTATCAGATGCTATTATTAATAAACCTCTCAAAATCCATACGGTGTAAATGGGGGACCAGATGGGTTAATTTTTCATTGCCTTCCAAGTTGGCCTAAGATAGATCAACACAACACAACCAGCACTTGGACTCAAACGCAGCGTACTATGGCATAGCATATCACAAGCTTCGATTCTGAAACCCTGCCGCAGAGACCGTGTTTGCTCAGGTTTGTTTGGGTGACGACCAATGGAAGCATCATTTTCAAAAGTTGCCAATTCCTTTCCTTCCACGTGCAAGGCTTCCAGGTTGGCAACCTTCCTCGACTGTACAGAATAAGATTACATTCTGCATCAGTAAGTGATTTTTAAAGGGAGGAGCTGGTTGTAGACAGGAAAGAAAGAAGGATTCAAGAAAGAAACTATAGCAGCCAAAACTTGAGAGGCCCGCAGAGTCACGGTAGCGACTAATACCCTCTCCTCGACCCACCGAGACACCAGTTATCCTGATCCGGAGCATTTTTCAGGACTTTTTCTACTGTAAGGCTTTATCCACTCCCTCAGTGAAGATGGATGATGTACAGAACTGCTCATTCTGTCGCACAACAAACATTTATAGACCAACCAGCCCCTTGAGTGGAAGGAGTGCTCATCGTATCTCTCTCTGTGGGAAGGTTATAATTACATCAAGCTGCTCTCCTGCCACCTGCCCTCCATCTGCACCTCCTTATCATCTCTCACATCTCAGTCACATTCTGCTCCCACAGGAAAGTTTTCCTCAACCGCTTTCCCCTAGTTATAAGAGCGCTGTGCTGATTTGTATATTTGCTTTCGTTTCAATAATTATTCTCAATCTTCCTTAAATTTTAAGGTCTTCTGTGCTCACCATGGTATATTCCTTGTGCCTTGGACAGTGCCTCGATCACAGAAAGTTGATAATAAGTTGTTTATGGTTGATTGATTGATTCATTGATTCATTGATTCATTGACTGATCGAGGCACAAACTACTGGAGACAACCACCAATCAGATGGCTTAGCAGTAGCAAAGTCTCCACAAAGGGGCAAAGAGTCAAGGCTTTGGACTAGTAGTTCTTACTTTACTAACTGTGAAATATCAAAGTGCTCCCTCCCCCTGATTTACTCTCTTCTCTCCATTTCTTCTTCCTCTTCCTCACCTAGTGACATATTCTTGCAAGGAAAATGAGTTTGTTAATAATGACGCTCAGGCAGGTAGATGCTGTGCCTAGGGCTTCAGATAAGACATGTTTACTGTCTGTTCACTGCTGCTTCACAGAACCAAAGAGAGTATCTAAGAAAGAGAACATGTTCAATTAGCATACTTGTAATAAATGAATGAGCTGGTTGGATCATCTTGGGAAAGTTATAGTCTTCTAGGGGCACTAAAAGTATGTGACTGACATTGGAAAATGAGTCTAGTATGAACTAAGAACCCTGACGAATCCATGGCAGGTCGGGCTCCCTTCCGAGTTTTCCCACCCAACACTGTTGTCTCTGGCATCCCTGGAGCTTATGGCTCCATTAATAGACTACGCTTGAAGCAATAAGAATATTCATAGGTAACAATTAGAAACAGTTTATCACAGTGTACAAAGTGCCTTATTTGTGGTATCTAATTTCTTCATCAAAATCACATGTAAAGGACGAGCCTGATAGCTCAGTGGACTAAAGCACCTGCTTAGGCAGACACAGAGGCTGTGGGTTCAATCACTGGGGTGCTGTGCCAGCCCTGCCCCCAGGGTACACTGAGATTATGATTGAGACTGGGCGTGGTGGAGCACCCACTGTAATCCCAGTGCTTGGGAGACTGAAAAATGAAGATCACTGAGTTTCAATCTATATAGTGAGACCCTGTACACCCTGTACACCCTATAGACTATGTCCTAAATACAGAAAAAGAAAAGATAATGTCATTTAATGGCCAGGAATATATCTCAGTTGCACGTGCCTGCCTAGAGAAAGAAAGAAAGAAAGAAAGAAAGAAAGGTCACTCATAACAATACCATTGCCATCAAAATGAGGGCCCAGAGAGGGTCAAAAAATTAAAATATGTGCCAAAGGTCAGAGTTAACAACAAGATCTATGATTCTGCCCAGGTCCATCTTATTTCAGAGACCTCGCCCTATAGCACTGGCCAGTGTTGCCTCCTTCCAGACCTGGCCTAATAGAATTCAGGGCTTCCCTCTATGCCTGTGTGGCCTATACCCTGCCCTACCCTATGAGGTGCATTCAAACAGACAAAGGAAAGCCACCCTCTGAAGCAATATGGCAATGCTGCTCATACTGGAAGGGATACAGGCTCATGACACTGAGCTATCAGCTCTGTCCTTGGCAGGACATCAATACTCCCCTCCCAGAGGAAGTTTAGGAAATGAAGGTTACTGTCATGTTCCCATCCTACTACCCCAACGACCACTCAGCATGACAATAACAGTGATTCTAAAGCCAGTGATACAATTCTGGTTTTTTGTCCCAAACACCCTGGCCCAAAAACCTTGCTCCTCACCCATGCAATGCCCATCAATACATATTTACAATAGATTTCACTCAACTCCAATGGTCCTTCCATTAATTTACACAGTGCCAAACTGACCTTTCCAAATGTGTCCCACAGCACAGTAAGAGGGAAGAAAATTTATTGCCAGGAACCGAAAATATGCTACCTTGTGAAATATGGGTTTTTCCATAGCTTGATTTGAACTTCATATCAGGAGCTGTGGAACGGTTCAATGATTATTCACCATTTGAGGAAGAGAATAGGCAGCTTGGAGGCCCTTGGAGGCCATATCTCATCGCCCTATCAAACATTCACACAAGTGATTAAAAGGCCTGAAAGCAGTAGCAGCTGCACAGCCTGCTGGTCACATTCTACATGAGGAGATACATTTCTGTGAAAGGGAAGAAACTCAAGAATGTACAGGTGCTGGAAAAGTTAGTTCAGATTTCCCCAGTGGATGCATTTCAGACAAAAATGTTTCCAAGCCTTCCCTTTTCTCTTCTAGTCTTTTCTTCTTCTGGGAGAATCCATCAATACCCCTTTCATTTACACTTCTCTGAGCACCACCATGACCTCCACAGCGTTTGGACTGGCCAACTCTACCACAAGACACACACCCTGTGAGGAAGTGAAAGTGGAAAAATCACTTCTGAGCACACCAGAGCATCACAATGTTGCCGGGAAACAGTACACGGAACTGAGGAACTAAGCAAGCCTTAGTGCGGCACCCAGGGAACCAGAGGCAACCAACACCTGACCGAAAACAGAGGAGAGAAAGTCACTGCTGGGGCCTAGAGAGGGCAGTGGTATGAAGAAAGAGCTTGTCAAAAGCCACGCCCTCTGTGGCCCACCCATAGACAAGAAGGACATGAGGAGAATCAATTATCTGACCCCACTCTCTTTGTCCAGTTTTTTCTATCACTTTCACTCAATCAACCCAGCCAAAACCATTTCTACCTATTCATACAAACCATGAAGATTAGCCTTTCTGAAAAGACACTCTCCATATATAGAGAAGAGACAGAAGACACTCGAATGTGTAATTTTAAAATGTCCAGCATACCAAACAATTCTTTAAAAAAAAAAGTATTTGGTACAGGTTCTCACTACATAGCTCCGACTCACAGTGATCCTACCATTTTCAGCCTCCCCAGCACTAGCATTACAGGCATGTGCCACCATACCCGATCAGCTCAGCATGCCCTAGGGCAGGGCCAGTACAGCATGTGGTGCTAACCAAACAATTCTTAACATTTATCTCTAACCTTCAAGTCTTCACCTAATTTTGTGTGGACCATTTACCTGTGTAACAGAAAGCTGACGAGTATGCAACAGTAGACCCAAATTGAATTTATGCCACCCATTGAAAGTTGAACTCAAGCTTCCTCCTCTGAAGTCACTTATAATTCTAAAGGTCTTCTATTTACTTGGAACATATATATCCTTTTCTTTTCCTGTGATGCAGAAAAACCTTATCTGTGTATCTGATTACTCTAGATAATCTATACATTTGTTTTTTTCATTATCATAAGATAGTAAAATGATGAAATCAAGGCTCAGAAAAGCTGTTTTACAAGTAACACATCCAGTATGAGAGATATAATTTGAGAGTTTTCTAACCCTGAAGTTTAAGCTTTTAACCACCATGTTATCCTGTTTCATAGTTAACTTTGCAATTTCTACTATGCTCGCTAACATACTCAATATACAACACAGTTGTACATATTTATTGAGAGTAAAGAGTGGGTAGATGGCTGGATATAGCCTAATAGAATGAAACCTTAATTTACAACATCTATCACTATTCCTTTGACCAGATTTTTTTTTTTTTTTTGTATTTGTATTTTAGCAAAAGGTCTACAGGGCGTTCAGGGTCTCCCTACTAGATCAGACACATAATGATCCACCTGTTCACAGCCTCCCAAGAGCTGGGATTACAGGTGCATGCTACCATGTCCTGTTTCAACTGCCATCTCAGCACAGCCAGGAGCAGGGCTGTCATGCCATGGACCAGATTTTTTTTATCTCTTCTTTAATTAATTCCACAATCAATTATTGGGCCAGCATTTTCTTAATGATTCTAATGGGTAGCAAAGAAGCAGGATACATAGTTTGTGACTCATAATACATAATATTTCTGAGAAAAGTTGTGCTAATATGCACAAGTCGAGATACATAGCTGAGATCAGAATCAAACAATTACGTGTAGTGGATACAGATTGGATCACAGGTCCGGCCATCTCCCAAAAGAGAATCCTGTGAAAAGCTGAGACAACGACCAAGAAGACAATAGGCCCTGGGCTGACAGAGAAGTGGTGGCCTGTACAGGAAGGAGATCAGGAGACAAGGTGAGAAACACGCCCAGTGAAGAACAAACCCAGACTTGTGAAGCATAGTAGCTTCCATTAGCATGAGAGGCTGAAAAGAGGATGACCCTAAGCCACTGCTCAAGCCAGAATTTCAATAATTACTTATTTGAACATCTAGGTTCACCGAAACATCCATGTAAAGTAAATAATATCTTATTTAAACTAGAAAGACTAGCCTTTTTGTAAGTTCCATAGCTAAAAAAAATTATAAAATGGATGATACATTTTTTAAATAAACATTAGCATTAATATCTCTTCCTCCTGAAAAAAAAAAAATGGCCCTACTGGCCTACTCATCAATGAAAGAGAAGCACAAAGGAAATTTCTGATCATAATTCCATTAGTTTGTGGTCCTATTGAGTTTGGGGAATGCAATATAATAGGTCTATGGTTTATAATTAGAGATCTGAGCTAACAGGATTCCCTAGGTCTTGTGGAACCTGAGGGTAATGTTCACAAAGAAAGGTTGCAGCATTATATGCTCCACAACTTCATTACAAGAACAAGCTACAAGCAATATTTAAAAGATAGCTCAGGATTTCGATTTCCAAGGATATACCATTGTTCTTTTCCTTTCACCAAGTACAGCTCAAATCTCTGTTCCATACACATAAGATATCTCTGAAAAGTATGAAAAAGAAGATTAATGAGCTGGAAGCTCAGGACCCAAATAAGGACATAGGTCTTCTTCCTGAATCTTTCTTTCTCAACTTGGAACTGAGCAAGTCAGCAATTTGAAAACACCAAGGGTCACAAAAAAAGAAAGCACTCCAAATAAAAGGCTGCTGATTCTAGTCAAAGAACCTTGATTATTCAGAAGTTTCTAGGGAAATTCCTACCTTGGTTTATGCAGCATCTGGTGCCTCCAGACATTCTTTGGTTGGTGATAGCACAGCTCCTGCCTAGAGCTCTGTGTTAGGAAGGCCACCATGATGTGTCTCTCTGTAGCTTGTTCTTCATGTATACCTGGGCTACTCACTGGGTGTAGGATTTATCCTAAATGTAGGATGATTTAATCCCAAGATCCATAGCTGATAACATCTGGAAAGATGTTTTCATAAATTTATATTCTCAGATTCCAACTGGAAAACAATTTGGAGGGAGCATGCTCTCCCCACTATACTACCTAAAAGTGAAGAATTAAATAATATCCATAGTCATGCACAAATTCTCAAGACATCCAGATTTAAATGAAAAAGTATTCATTATACAGAAAGCCAAAAAGATGATCCTGAAGGATAGTCAGTAGAAGCTAGCAGAGAAAAAAGAGATGTCAAAATTTTACCTGTCAAGAGTTTGAATACAGTCAGTATAAAAGTTAGTAAGCAGTTCTGAACACACTTAAAGCAAGTCAAAAGTAAAAATCCTCAATAAATACATCTAAAGAAAGTGCCAAATAGAAATTATGCAGCTAAAACATAAACTAACTTGTGCAGATAAAAAAAAATGGTAACCTAAATAGCAATATGGAGGATATAGAAAAAAGAATCAGTTAACTCAATGATAGAAAAAATGGAAATTACCTAGTCTGGACCACACCCAAAAACTACAATGAAAAAAAAAATAGAAACAGGTATTTAAAAGACTGTGAGGTACAATTAAAAGTCTAACAATGTTATAATTGGAATTTCAGAATTACAAAACAATTAATGCAGGGCTGAAAAAGTCTAAACAAAAGACTGAAATCTTCCCAAAGTTTGCCAGAGATGCTGACCTGAAGAATTAAGAAGCTGAACAAATTCCAAAGAGAACACACACACATGCACAAAATATGGTAAGACCCATATAAATTTTTGAAAACTGAAGGGGAAAGATTTCTTCAAAGCAACAAACATCTTAACTATAGGGAACATGGTCTGAATTATAATGGATCTCAAGAAAAAGAAGAGGCAAAAACACACAATATAGTGTCATCCAAAGTACTGCAAGAAAGGATCTTTCAGATCCTGTATCTCAGAATCCTGTATCTAGTGAAAATATCTTTGAGAATGAAGCATCAAGCAAGGCATTCCACCATGTTAGCTGCTCAAGAAGAAAAATCACATGATCACATCAACTAATGCAGCAAAAGCATTTCATGAAATGCAAACTCATTCAAGATTTTTTAAAATGCTCAGAAAAAAAAAAAAAAAAAACAGGAATGGAGAATGACACTGTCAACAATTACCTTCTGCAAGAATACCACAGGCAGGGTAATTTATACAGAAGAGAAATGCATTTTCTCATCTTTCTGAGTACTAAGAAATCCAAGAGTAAGGCACTGACAGGTTCAGTTGCTTGGTGAAGGATGACATCGGCCTTTAAGATGATTTCTCCACCACTACGTCTTCACATGGCAGGAGCCATAGGACAAGAAGAGATGACTTCCTCCTCTCTCAAGCTCTTTTAGGACACTTAATCCCTTTCACAAGACAGGAACACTCACATCCTAATCATCTTTTTAGGGCCGGCGGTATAGCTCAGCGGATTAAGCGTTTGTTTAGGGAAGCGCAGGGGCCCGGGGTTCGGTTCCTGGCCCCACCTACCATGCCGCCCTCGCTCTAGAGCGTGCTGAGTTGGCAATGGAGTCTGGGTGTATGCCTGTAATCCCAGCACTTGGGAAGTACAAATAGGAGAATCACTGTGAGTCAGTAGTGAGACCAAAAAAAAAAAAAAAAAAAAAAAAAAAAAAAAAAAAAAAAAAAAAAAAAAAAAAAAAAAAAAAAAAAAAAAAAAAAAAAAAAAAAAAAAAAAAAAAAAAAAAAAAAAAAAAAAAAAAAAAAAAAAA